>PVIR01010593.1:0-49462 GCA_004026965.1 Petromus typicus | reverse complement strand
TGGAGTTTTGAAATCTGCCTTAGACATATGGTGGGGAGTTGGCATCACAATGGCTGGGTATTGATGAGCATCGTGCTGGACTTTATATTTGTCATTTATGAGTTCACAGTACCACGGCAGTGATATGATTGGCCTTTCTTTTTTAAAAATAGAGAAACTTAGTTAAGAGAAATTTACTAAGCTCCTCACGGGGACACAGAGAGAAGAGGCAATTCAGAGATGTGGCTTGGGGCTCCAGGCTTCGCCCCACACAGCATTGCTCTTTCCTTTCGCTCTATCAGATCAAAAACTGCATGGACTTTCAGATCTTCAAGATACACTTTTTTCAGGTTTAAACTTATGACACAGGAAGCATATAATCAACAGTACAAACTTCAAGGGTGCTCGTTCAAAGAAACTGTGGTCCAGATGGACTAATAAACTGATTTAGAGATACATCTATAAATTCAAGAAAAAGAAACAAAACATAAGATAAGGGTACTCAAACGATTCAAAGAGCAAGTTTTCCAGCTTTGGGCAGTGCAAAATGACACAGTAAGGGCAATCATTGAAATATGATTTTGTCTCTATCATTCTCATAGCAACCTGTTATTCTCTGCCAAAAAATAACTCAGTAGGCATTAAGAATTCTCAATTGTGTTAGCACCAAACCTTTCCCATAGTCATTTGTATTAACATTTGCAAAAGAGTTATTTCCCTTTAATTCAAATAATTCCACATTCCCAAGAATATCTGACCTGGAGCATGGCCAACTGCCTGCAGGGTCTATAGTGGTCTCCCTGGTCCTACAGAGCTTGCTGGGGGCCCATGAATAGCTTATTGTTGAAGACAAACCCACTGCAGAAAACAGGGAAAACCCAGAGGACAAATCAGTGCCACGATCTGGGGACCAGTCAGAACTATAAGCAATGGAACTGAAGGAATGGCAAGCACCGACGGCTGTTGTGAGTCAGTGATTAGTGCCTCCCAGCCCAGACCTCTCCTAAGATGCTACCTAGTCCGAAGCAACCATCAAACCATTTCTGCACATTCTGGAAACCAAATCCTTCCATCTGACAAAATACAGAGTGAGTGGAGACCCCAAACTGGAAATCACCTTTATCATCCCCAAGGTTGTGTGATGTGCCAGTTAAATGCAGGATTAAATAATAATAGCAGAAAGTCTGTCCAACTTCAAGTTGTTTGTATGGCTTGCACAACTGGCCAATACCCTGGAATGGTATGATTTTGAGGCCGGTGATGGCAAACCTACGGCATGTATGCTATAGCCAGCTGTTCGTTATCATTGAGAGCTCTAAAAGGTTCTAGACTCTTACATGATGGTGTGTGGGAACCCAAACCTTGCACTGATTTTTGCTACTGACTTTGTGAAATGATTCTGTTCCTCTATCAAAGATAACAGGGTACTTAGAAGAGAAAGGTCCAAGTGCCCACTTGAAATCATAGATGAGAAGTCCGGTGTTGTCTGCGTTTCCTGGGATTAATCACCTCTTCACCAAAATCAACTGCAGAATAAAAGAAATGTTTCCTGTCATGGACTTTCTATATTAGGATCATCTGTACTTTAAAGATGTATTGATAAAAACCATAATTAAGGTTCAATTGATGTAATTTAACATCAACAAGCTGATTTTTTTAAAATTATAGCTGTTACACTCACTGGTATTTACTTGGGTGTTTTACTGTATTATTTGAGTTTTAAATAGAAAGCTATCAAATTCGAAGATAAATCTCTATACTGTGATATTTTTCTTAGCTCTCAGAAATGCTCTAAAACATATCAGAGAAAAGCAATGCAGAGATTCAGAAACAACAGTGTAATTCAGTTGTAGTCATAATTAATCGATCTGTAGAAACAATAACCATATCTGCTCAATGGAATACATACCCTTATGCCATGGAGAAAAATCAACCTAATGTGCTAAGACCTGCTTCTGTTCTTTAACTGTCCTACTTACCATCTGAAAATAAGGCAAAGAGGCTATAGAAAGTCTGAATCTCTACCCTATGGACACATTTTAGTCTTCATTGAGGCTGCTAATATATTAAAGACACTGATGAAGGGCTATTTGTTGGGTAAGGTCATTTTTTTCCATGACATTTATTATCAGAAGAAGACGTTTTCTGTTTTAATACCCACATTCTGGCATATAATTACTGTAATAAAGTCCACTTCTTCACTCTGGGTGACTGCTGCCAGTATTATGAAATCATGGCAATGGTTGTAAAAATAAGGGAGGTCACAACCCTTCCACACACACACACACACCCACTCTGCAGCTGATATTAAATAGCTTTGGTGGGAAAATGCAGACCTTTAAACTTTCTCTACCAAGCTCAATGCATTCTGTATTTAACTTCTTCTTTAAAACAGTGCTGTAAGAATTCAAAAACTGCATATGGCCATGGGGGTAGGGCTTACACTTAATTAGCTACTAAGTCCAACTTGGACAAAGCACAATAACAGCCATGTCTTTGTGTTAAATATTTTTAATGAGATGCTGCATGCATTGGCCTGTCTGCTGCCCAGATGATCCCAGGCTCCATCTGCTTTAGTCCTAGGCCTTTGGTAAAGGACGGCTTTGGGGAAAGTCTCCATTTTGATAGTTTGCCATTTTGATGGAGATAGCTCCTAACGGCAGACATCTCCTCTGCATCTTAAGGCACCTGGATGGTTTCATGACTTTGTGGTGAATCCGTATCCAAGAAACATCAGATACAGAATAAAGGTTCTTACACTTGAAATAGTACTCAGTTTTTAATTCATCCTGTCTGACTTCACCCACTGAGATATTTTAATCCAACTGCTTTCAGCAATTCTCTTATGTAACCGTTGAATATAATATTCCATCTAAGACCCAATCAAACTAATCTAGGATCATAAAAATGACAAATAGACACACGAGGGAGTTTCACCTTCTAGTTTTAACCTTCTAGTTCGTCGTGTAATAAGAATGTCTTTAGAGAGGATCTAAGGAGACACCTAGTTTAAAGCTGAGCTCTTGTTTTCCAAATTAGAGTAAACCCGAGGAGAGATGTTGCTTGAGACTCAGAAGTTCAGAATCTCTTTTTGCCCTCAGAATGGGAAGTCACGGAGACCCGGTATCTTACAGTGCAGCACGAAAACAATAGAGTAGAGGATGTACGAGACTCACAAGAAAACAGTTAAAGTAGAAAACAATTAAAGTAGAGGGTGTGCGAGACCCACAAGAAAACAGCTGCAGAGCCCAGTGCTGAGAGAACCAAGCCCGAGGACACGACTGCTGCTCGAAGCAGAGCGGCCCTGCCGTCCCCTAATCCTCTTCCTGTGTGTCAGCTTTGTTTGGGAAAGGAAAGAAACACCCCACCCACTTTGGAAAACAGTCTGAAGTATGTAAACCTCTGACTGGCCATTCTGTCCCCGTCTGTCTGTCCCCGTTAAATTTTCTACATTCACACCCCGGGATGAATGTCCGCAGCACAACTGTCTGATGGCTCTGAGCCACGAGCAATTTAAAGGCCCATCGCCCTTAGCACAAGGACGAATACATTACGACAAACTCACGTTGCTGAAAACTCTATGGCAAGAAAATTGGGGATTCAAAGGTTTATGCTACAACATGGAGAAATCTTTTTCTATTGAGTTTGTTGGTATGTTTTAGGTATACATTATGATCCTATCCACCACTGCTAATTTGTACCTGTGTATGATGTACCTTGATTCTTATTTTTTTCTACATTCCCCTAGCCTCCCTTCAGTCCCTCTAACCCTCGCTTTTTGCTTGTTTTGTTTCTGTTTTTCCTTCTTTTTACCTTTCCTCTCCCCCTCACCCAAGTTCTTCTTCCCTTTTGAACATTTTCTTTTTATTTCATAATATCTAATATGCATGTTGGTCTTCATTTACACTTTCAGTTTCTCACATTAGATAAATAATCGGTATTTACACATGTGGGTCGTATTGGTTCATTAACATGAAAACACAATATTACATGAAAAAATAGGTGATGAAAGAACATACAGATTCACATAAATTATGAGGTTGAAAAATAGGCACTAATTACCTACATTGTTTATAGATGAACATGTAAGTTGTAAAACCTGGAAGAAAAGAAAGAAAATGATTATCACAGAAGTTTGAAGAACCTGAGGGATAAGGAAGGTGGTGAAAGAGACTGTAATCTGGGCTGGGGATATGAGACTGGGGAAATTTGTAGAATATTTGCAACATTTTCTTTCCTGTCTTTTAAATTTTTTCATGTGAATATTTTATCACTAATTTCATAATTGCAGAAAACCTCACCCCAAAAAGACTTTTTTCTTATGGAAAAATATAACAAAATTTTATAACAAAACAATAAGAGAAAAGCAATAGTCAATACACTGTGGATCATCACATTTGAAGTACTTTCTCAATGAGCAAAACAAGCATTGAAAAGATTTTTACAAAGAAACAGATAATGCAAAACTTTCTTTTCAACAAACTAAGATAAACTAGTAGCATAAATGAGACAAATTAGCATATATATTACTTGTAAACTATAGAATAGATAATTTAGGAAAGTGTATGAACTTCTCTCTTCCTATTTATCTCCCTTCTATTTCATTCTTTATTTAAATATATATGATATATATTATATATAAATACTATATATATTGTGTTTCTCATATAAGAGAACTAAAGAAGAAAATCTTGACAAATAGGCTGACTCAGTCCACCTCCTTCATGGTAAATATAAGGAACTACAGGCCAGGGAGACAGCAGGGCTTCTTTCTCCTGTCTCTCGGGCAGTGGTTTCCCCTCTCTGAACCTGGGGGCCTGAATAAGACAGGCCACGTGGAAGTTCTATAAAGAAAACCCTTACTAAATGCCACGCTGCTGATTCCCCAAATACTTCTCCAAGTTTCTATGCATTTCTTTCCTCTTCCCTTCAAAATAAGGATCTTTCCCTTCAAAGTAAGGAAGGAGTAATTAAGGGCTAGGTTTTCTTCTCCGGTGGGTCCCTGGGGGTCTAAATTCAGGAGGCTCCACCAGGCTTCTGTGTTGTGCTCAGACTGCTCTGTTCCTACCCTTTTTAGACCCCAAACCCACTCCCCAGCATGGCCAGTACCTAATTTGTCACTGTCCTTTGGGGTTGTAATGTGGGGTTCCTACTCTGGCCCCCTAGGGTAGCACACATACTGTACCTACATCTGTGTACAGATGCACACTCTTACCTGTACTCTTTTCTGGTTCCGTGTCTACCTGAACTGCCAACTTTGTGGACACAAGGTATAATGTTGAATCTATAATATGAAATTTGCCATAATTTATATTTCACAGATGCTCTGATAGTTACTATAAATGTTAAGTTTAATGCTTCTGTAGACATGTTTTTTTGTTCTTTTGGTACTGACTACTCAACCCAGCATGCTAGGCAATCCCCAGCCATGGGGGCGGGGGGCGGTTCCCTGTTTAGGAAACTTACTCCTTACCAGGTAAAGCAAAACAAAGAAGGGGCATTTCTTTTCCCTCTGCTAAAAAAAAAAAAAATTATGCACAAGTATTTGATTTTCTTCTTCGTGTGCACCTTTCCCAGATGGACTCATTTAGTTACAAATCCAGGTTGCATATCACTTCTTTAAAAATCGTTCCTAAGGAATTTGCTCTCTTCCTTCTTGTCTGTGCCCAGCTGCACTCTCTGTCCTCCGCAGAGCTGCTTAAGCCCAGCAGCCAAACAGCCCCACTCTTGCCTTCCTGGAGCACTGGCTGACACGAAGCACAGGACCTGGCTGCCGACTGCTCTCCATATGTGCATGTTAGTTTCATCAACCAAGACTCTAAGGCCCTATGTTACCTTCTCCATCCCCTAGCAACGTGCTAACTCGAACTATTCTGCCCATGCTGCCTTCCCCGCTCCACAGCCCAGGCTCGTCAACCAGAAATACATTGCTCAGCACTGAGGTGCTACCCAACATGGCGGCCATACCTTCTGCGGCTGCTGCTTCAGCGCCTGAGGCAAACAGCATTCAGAAGCTAAAACAGCTCCAGGTCACTAAGTATTCACTTAACTGAAGATGACCACTCTCAACACTAGAATACAGGTCAAGTCGCCACAGAACTTTAACATATCATGATGGTAACAAAAATTGTAACCACCCTGAGTAATAAACAAGGGCAGAATTGCTCTGAAAAATGAATGGAAGGTACTGATTGATGTTTTCATAGTAATTTGGAACTAAGTTCTGAAAGCACCCAATAGTACCATTGTTCTATGACAGTAGATTATCAAAAATAACCTCTGTCATCGAGTATCGCAATATTGAAATAGTGTATGACTGTAATTCCAGCACTCCATACAGGAGGCTGAGGCTGGTGGAGCATGGTGAGTTTGAGGCCAGCCTGGGGTATATAGTGAGGTAAAGCCCAGCCTGAACTACACAGCAAGACCCCGTTTCAAAAGCCAAAACAAACAAGCAAAAATATTGAAATATTTATTTTAATGGAAGGAGAAAGAGTTTAGGGTTAGGATTAGAATTTGGACATGATAATCAAACATAAGTGAATTTTATAGTACATGTTATCATAATCTAAAATGTATATATTTATTGATAAAAATTGATAACTAACCCAAATATGTTGGTCCATACCCTCAAGAAACTCATCATCTTCCTCACCTCCTTTGGCTTTTGTTTTGTGATTATACTCATGAAATTCCCAATTTCAAACCAATATTGAAGGAATATAGGCCAAATATTGTAGTACCTCACCAAAGAAATCTGCAACAACATCTTCTTATATCAGGCCCATAACTTTTCTTTTCCTCTTTGAAATCTAATTCCTTGGATATTACAACCAGAAGTAGTCTATTAATTAATAGAATATCTCACATCTATTTTCTAGGGTGAAAACCAAGTGGAGAAAAAAAAGTCACTGAACTCCAGGCTCATTATTAAATTTGAGATTTTTCACAACAAGCACCACCTTCCTGGGCCATACAACTGATGTTTCTCCAAGAATTCCACATCCGTAGCAACACTAGTCTTACCCATTATCAACCAGCCCCTTTAGATTGTTTTTCCAAAAATTTCAGGAAAATGGTTATTACAAAACAAAACAAATCAGCCCCCCAAAACATTAACAGAAATGGCCAATGAAGTGACCTTAAGAAACAGACACCCTTCCATAGCAAGAACAATCATAGAGGTTAGACCAGAGGAAGCCCAGCCTGACTTTCAGGGCAGTTCTATCATGACACACAGACACATGGTTTTGTAAAGGGATGTCATCAACATGAAACCTAGCAGAAAAGTGAGGATGAAATCTAGTAAAATGACAAGCCATCTAGTTCATCTTTTAAAGAATCTACCCAGTCGACCCTACATTATTTTACAATTATTATTTCCAGGTCATTGACTAAAAAGCATTAGTTCCTTCAAGCATCAGAATACTGGTTTGAACTTACCTGGGATTTTTGACTAAAAAGCTTATACAACAGATCTTCTGATTGACTAAGCAGTTACTCTGAGGCCTTGGAAAGTCAAATCATCATCATTCCACAGTACCAAGGGCTCTACCTAGTCCATCCCACCTCACTTCCTGGAAGCTTTCAGCAGCACCACTTCACACAGAAAATTAAGGTGTAAGGTAGGTAGCTCAACACTGCTATTTCATACGTGTTGATGTCTCCCTAATTCATATGTGAGAACCTAACACCCAGTGCAAAGGGTTAAGAGGTAGAACTCTTGGGGAAGGGACTAAACCACAAAGGCAGAGTCCCCGTGAATGGGGTTAGCTCCCCATACAAGAAGCTCAAAGGATCTCTTTTGCCCTTTTAAAGTAGAAAGAGCAGCCTTCACCAGACAGCAGATCTTCTGACACCTCAGTTGTAAACTTTCCAGCTTCCAGAACTTTAAGCCAAAGTTCCTGTTGTTTTCATTACCTACCCAGTCTAAGGTATTATATTAGAACATCCCAGAAGAACTAAGATTAGAGTCTTGCTTAAACACATGTGCCTAGTGAACCCAGTGAAATCAGCATTCACTGAGGCCAGCTGGTGTAGGCTCACAAACTTAAACACTACACCACATGAGCCAGGAGGACAGGGGTAGAAAGGATGTTCTTGGCTTCTCAGTTAACTTTACCTGTGAGACATCTTTGCCATCCCTCCACATACCTCTGCTTTGGCAAACATTCCATGAATCTCAGGTGGATGTTCTGCTTTTCTCTCTCAATTCCTCCTTTAAACATATAAGAGCCCACATGGCTCACATTTAAACCAGCTTTCAAGTCCTCAACCAATGGGCATGAGAAGGACAAATAAATGTCCACTCTCCCTCCTACCATGCTTCTAGGGTTCAAGTCCCAAGCAAACTATTCATACCTGAGATCTGTCAGGCTTGCTTTAGGGAACCAAACTGAGGCATGTACCTTTGTGGCTTGATAAACTAGACATTCTTAGTGCTCCTTCAATTATACAGTGACTTTTATATCACATACAAATTTTCCAAAATCTCCTACTTATTTAGCCCTGAGTAAAGTCCATCACAGTGTACATTCCAGAGGGGCTATTACTGTAGAGTGTGAAAATACAAATAAAAGACGGTTCTCCTGTGTCACAATTTACCTAAGGGTTGTGTTGAGCTACTGGATCTGCACTTGCATGTAGGTTTTCAGAGAAGTAGAAGTTTTTCTATAAAGACTCTGAACAATAAATAGCTATATGGATGCTTGACACAATTCTGCATAAAATTTTTCAGAAAGACAGCTTGCTCTGCCCGTTATTTGGATGGGTTTCCATCCAGTTCAGACAGGTCTTGAAGAACAACCAACAGATTTTCTTCTTGTATTTTCTTCTCAGTATTCTAAGACCAAGCTCTTCCTGATAATATGATCTTATGGGAATAAAACCTCAGGGAATATATCTGAAGAATGCAAAGGGATAGAATGAGAAGAAAAGGGGGCAGGGATTTAGCTCAGTGGTTCCAGCACCTGTCTTGAAAGCACAAAGGCCAGAATTCAATCCACGGTAACCACATACAATAATGTCAAGCATGGTGACTCATGCCCACCAGCAATCAGAACAACATACCACAGAGCCGGGTGTGGTGGCTCACACCTGTAGTCCCAGCACTCGGGAGGTAGAGGCAGAAGAACTGATTGCTGTGAATTTGAAGCTGAGCTCAGGGCCAGCCTCAACTACAAAAGTGAGACCCTGTCTCAAAAAAAAAAAACCATAAGAGACAGTGTTCATGTAGTCTAAGCCTACTGATTTACAGATGAGAAAAATAAATTGCATGAAGAATTTTTGAGTTGCACACCACACTCTCAAGCATTAAAAACAGAAGCATAGGCCAGGCCAATCTTCACTGTGCTAATTCTTCCACTTTTAATCAACAGCTGGCCATCAATCAGTAGTCTAAGTACCTATGCTAAGAATCATCCAGAAGATGACTGGTTAGCAACACTGGTTGTATACTAGATTCATGTGGGGCAATTTCTAGTAAAAACTATGACTATGCAGTTATCAGCCCCAGCCTGAACTGCCCCTCTAAGGAGGGATACAGGGTTCATCTGTTCTTAAGGACTCATTACTTGATTGTAATGGGATGGGGCTCACCTCTGCCAGAACCCAAACAGAAAGTCAGGTACAGCATCTATTTAGCCCATGTTCTAAGGGTAGATGATGTTCAAGCTGAATTCCTACAGAGTCCTTCAGGTATACCAAAGATTTCAAAAAGAGTTGACCCAGTTCATCATTAAAGAGGATAATGTTCTTCATTGATTTTTCTAAAAGACAAGCATGCAGGATTCACTTCTGCCTAGGATCACTGAGGGCCTGCTCATAACAACGCACTCCAGTCAATTTCCCATACTGAGTCTGCATCTTGTCTGGCCACACTTTGCTTCCAGCCTGTTGGTGCTAACTTTGCTCATATGCCACACTTCTCTGAAATAGAGTCAGGGAGAACCTGAGTACAGCTGTGGCTCTACAAGAGATCTCAAGGGTGCCCCAAAGGACTCTCTATAAGCAGCAGGCATAAAAGCCATTGGACGGACACAACCCAGAAAGCAGACAGATATGTGGGCAACAGGGAGAGAAGAAGAAAGAGGCAGATGATGCCTAAGCCAGACTAGAAGTAGAAGATACAAGTGACTTATTGCAGTATAACATAGTGGGAGACAAAAAAAAAAAAACAGGACAGAATGAGTAGAAAAACAGGTGCAGGATGGAGGAGCAGTGTGGCCCTGAGAGTCCACAAACTGGACTCTGATGGTAAACTTCCTGGAATGAACCTTGAATCCCCATGATTTTGAGTAAACAAAAACAAAGCAAATCCTGCTAACTCTCAAGTTTCTTATCTGTCAAATGGAAATAATATTCCATTAAATGTGTACCACAGTGGCTGGAACTCAGTCCAATGTTAGCAATATTATCATAACACAAATAGACAATTCCCAGAACCCAAGAGAGAGTCTTATTCAGAGGAAAGCAAGGCGGGTGAAACACTAGTTGCAAGACAGAGCAGGATCCATTGTAGACCTGGGAACCCAGTTCAACACTATAGCCATAGACTGGAACTTATGGCCCCAGTTTCTTTGTAGAAAAAAAATGTTGGCTCCAAAGTCCTGGATAGAATGAGCAGCCGTGGCCTTAACTACAAAGGATCAAGGGAGCCACACTGACCATTATATTGATTAGCTTGGCTCTCATTCAAAGCAGGAATCTCTGGGACTCTCCTCTCCATCCACAGGCCTTTCCCAAAAGGATTTTTTTCTTCAGTCAGAAATTATATTTTATTTTTTATGCTAAGTCCCATGTCCAGTTCCAAAATTCTACCCTTACTCTGGAAGTGGATCCTTTCCTGTTTTATTTTTTGATGTTTTTCCCCAAGTCTCGATCTAAACCCTTCAAACAGACAGTTACCCAGTCCATGGAGCCCAAAAGGCTTTTGTCCTTATCCCCTCCGCCCCACAGTCTGCCTTAACCACCCCCACCAGCCAGGGCCCATTCGTCCTCCAACTCCACCATAGAAAGCCTTCATTTAGGAATTCTCATACATATTTTCATGTTAATAACACCCTCCCTCTTCCCTGGAAAGTTCCCATTGGCTTTTGCTTAAGGACTCCAATACAGTAAGACTTCACAGTAACATTTTAACACAAGATCCTCTGTCCCTGATCTTCAGTTCACTCTCATAAGGAGCAGCCTTTTCCTATACTCCAAAAACCAACTCCCCAAGTGGACAGATGGGGACATTTTTCTACATGTGCTTGTTTCTGGTCTTCCCTGGCCACTCCCACCCTGTGAAGCTGGTGCACCTGGTGGAACCCTCCTCGGTGCAACAAAGATAAATATTGGTCTGTTTCTAGCACTCACTAATAGATCTGTTCTTTTCCAGGACCAAAACCTGACCTATTAACCATACCCCGACTCTCATAACTCAGTTGGAGATCTGTCACTAAGAAGGCCAGGCAACAGCACCCGGAAGGAGCCATCCAAGAGCATCTGAGTCGCTGAGGATCTACAGGCCCAAGGAGCAGGTGGTCGCATGAGTCATCACACACCAGCCAGATATGTTCCCTTCAATGCTGCAGTGTCATCTTTTGCTTATTCTCTCTGCTGTGTAGAGGGACTGAGCATGGGTGAATGATGTATAATCAATATCAGAACTTTCTCATGTTTTAGAGATACCATTTTAGAACATGTTTAAAGCTGAAAGGACCTCAGGTATAGTCTCTCCCATCTGTACCTTTTTAGCACAGATGAAGACCAAGGTCTTGAGAAATAAAAGAACACACCAAGAGTCATTAGAACTAGACAAGAAACTGTCTCTCTCATCTGCCCACACACACTTTGAACAAAGTCTTGAGAATCCTTAAAATCCTCATGCCTCAGCCTTCTGTGGACAGTAGCTGGGCTCACTGGTCTGCACCATCACATCTGTTTCCAGCTTTTCTCTTTCTGGTACATATTCCGCTGTACCACACCCTTCTGTGAACGTCTTCATCTTGGCCATTCACAAATGCATTCTTAAAATGTATGCCAAATGGATGTACCTTGAGGATGTCCTCATAAGTGAAGTAAACAGGTCACAGATGTGTAAATATCATACCTTTTCTCTGATATGAGAAAATGAAGCTGTAAATGAGTTATAGTATGCATAGTTGATATTGTGAAGTATAAAATATCTAAAAAGAAAGAGTGTAAGTATAAATAACAAGGGGAAAATGAATGTGGTAATAATAAAGAAAACAAAGATTCTGTATATAGGGGGTGGAGGAGGCAGGGTGGGGGGAAAAGGTAAAAAATGAGAATCAAGTCATGTCATATTCTGGTACAAACTCTTAATGTTGAATGCAATTATGTTGTGTATTCATAATGTACCAATAAAGATAATTTAAAAGAAAAAATGTATGCCTATGATCAGGGACAGAAAAAGAACATAATGGTGAAATTTTCTCCTTCTAAAGTACTTGCAGTGCCAAGTGTCTTTGCAGGTAACGTATACACAGAATTATTTGTAGTGAGAAAGTATGAAGGATCAATAAGTTATTTGAATGGAAGAAGAAAAAAATAAAGTCAGGTAGGATTGAGAAAACCAAGATGGGCGCTTTAAATACAATAGGGTCGAATACCAGATCAAAAAAAGAAGAGCAGTGCCAAAAAAAGAAGACAAACGGAAAAAAGAATATTCAAGATCAGGAGACAAAACTCTCCTGGAAACCTGGAAAAGAATTTTGAATGATAAAGTAAAAAATTTCTAATGTTAGAGTTCAAAATCCTAAGTGAGAGAAAGGGCCAGTGAGGGAACGACCTTTGAAAGTACCTGACTCACAGCGTCTGATTCAGCCTTCATCCAAACCCAAGTAGAGGTTATTATTTTACCCACTTTACAAACAAAAAACACTGATGCAGAGACGTTATCTACAGACACAGAATTACAATATAGTAAATCTAAGATCCTGTTTCAAGACTGGTAATGGAACCCACCCACCAACCTGGCGGTGGCTTCTTTTTCACTAGAAAAAGTAGCAAGTAATGGTGCAGAGATAAAGTCTCTTCTAGAGGTCATCAAGCCAGACGCTGCACTGGTGCATCCAAATCACAAGCAGGAAATTCTGTCTTGGTGGCTCTTAGTTGGGGTCAGAAGAAGCCATGGACTAGCACTGCAGGTTCTTGGACTTGAGTTTTAAGCCAGTCAAGTAGTAACGGGGATAAGAGACCTTTTGATAAAATGTGATTCCTCACCTGGCAATTTTAACTTCCTTTTATCCACCTCGTTAGGTCCAGGTTACATTTCAGAACTCCTCATAAGCGTTTCATCTCAACTCTTTCATTCTTGTATATTTCTTCAAGTTGGACTATATTTTCCATATAATTTAGTTCCAAAAATTCTAACAACACTTGATTAAAGTATATATCACTAGGGCCAAGGATGTAGCTCAATAGCACGATGCCTGTCTGGGATTGACTAAAGTTTTGAATCCCTTGGTAACTGTTCCCATTCCAAGGAAATTGATTTGATTGATAATAACTCCTCTAAGCAGTACATCAATCTTCCTTTTAGGATTATGACATAACTGGAATTTAATTCTTTCCTACAGATCATTTTCTAATCTCTCAACCTCCAAAAATACTATAATATCAGAATGATTGATACCATTTGTGATGTTCTAAGCTGACAAAAGAGTTTTAACAGTAACCAGTTGACAGTTGACTTTCATAGTTTTACTTCATTCTAACCTATCATTTGTGATTTCAAATGACAGAAAACCAAAAGACAGTGAGGAGATTGGAGAGGACAAGAATAGCATTAAACTGCGAGAAAGGAATTTCCTTAGCTAGATTTTAACCCAAGGCTAAATTCACTTTTTATTCATTTCTACAATAAATTATAAAAGCATGTTTTGAGGTGTTATTTTTAGATGTTTTTAATTTGTCTAGTCCAATACACAATCTAAAAACTTTCCACTTAGGGTGTGACAAATGCCTAAAAACAACCTTTTTCCTGTTCCCTTTAAGGTGGGTGGATCAAAGAATGTCTAGGCAGATAAGAGAAGACTTCAGATATTGTGCAGTCCCCAGTAACTCAGAAGAATAAAAAGAAAAGTTCTTAAGTCCTAACTATGAAGACTTTCTTACCCGTAAAGGCAAGAGAGCATTCTACAAATAATTGTCAGCAAATTTCTATGCACTTTGCTATAGTTCACATCTTCATCTTCAAAGGCCACAAACTTGACACTTTATGGGTAGAAAGGTTTTGAAACTCAAGTTCCATTTATCTTTGGCCAAGCTCAGCAGTATGGTTCCTGGGATGCAGACAGAGACAGTCAAACTGTTGAAATTATTTCTGAGGATTTCCCCATCACTTGAGCTCCACAGAGAAGTTATTTAAAACAATTTTTTCTTAAAAGGTACAGGTCTGAAATACTATTAAAATGAGCATGGAGCCCTAGCTTTCACTGGATAACTTCCCAAAGTCAAGTGCCCTCCCCACAGTATTGGCAAAAAAAAAAATCTTCATTGCCACCTGGAATCAAAACACAAAAATACTCACGAAAGGCAGATTATAACTTCTATATCACACAGAACTTAAAGTTTATCATTCATTTGTGTATGTTTGTTTTGTTCTTATATGATACTCTCCTAAGTATGGACTGAATTTGACTTTATCAGAACACAAGTGGAGAGAGCCGTTCTTAGATCTTGGGTTTGACTCTGGTGGGAGCCAGAGCCAGATATTCACCCCCATCCCAGACCCAGGCCTCCAAAATTCTCCAGGTCTCTATATATTCACCTACAGGACAGGGAGACAGAACTAGGTAACCTCTGTTTCCTTCTAGAGCTGCACTCCGTGACACCAGATAAATCTGCTAGTCTAAAGTTTGTGCCCCTGCCCAGATTCACACATTGAAATCCAATCCTAAAGGCAATGGTTTTAGAAGATAGGGTATGTGGGAGGTTATTAGGTTATAAGGCAAAACCTTCATGAATGAATGAATGTTATCATGACAAAGGACAGAGAACAATCCCCTGTCATTCTCACCAGGCGAGGACATAGCTAGAAGATGGCATTTGTGAACCAGAGAACAGGCCCTCCCAGACACCTGTTCCAGCACCTTGACCTTGCACTCCTCAGCCTCCAGAACTGTGAGAAATAAATCAATGTTGTTTACAGGCTAGTCAGCTTAAAGTATTCTGTTACTGCAACCTGGATAGACTAACATAGGCCCCTTAGTGTTTCAATATTGTGAGTAAAACAATACCAAAAGAAATGTCATAGTCTTTTTCATTTTCCATAAAATCATCAACATGAATTATAAATCATAAAACAGAAGCTCCGTGTTCAGCTAGTCTTACACTTCCTCATTTTCAGCTGATAAAACAGAGGCTTCAAGGGATGGGTGACTTTCAGCAAGTCACTCAGTTATTTATAGTAGAGTCAGAACTCAGACCCAGATTTCTTAATTCACAGTCTAGTGCTGACCAGCAGGATGACTTAAGAGTTGGTGAAGGACAACCAACTTCTTCCTCTCCTGAGTTCCTATTGCTGTCCATAGACAGGATGCTGTGGTTTGTGCATGCCCTGGAATTCATATGTTAGAAACCTAATTCCCAAACTCGTATGCTAATGGCACTTGGAGGTAAGATCTGGGAAGTTAAGTGGACTTAGATGAAGTTGTGAGGGTGGAGCATCCACTTCATCTCTCAAAGCATCTGACATCTGTTCTCATATAATAGGCTCCTTTGAAAAACAATTCTTTGCTTAAAAAAACAAGGTGGAGTGTGGTCTGAAACTCACCCTCTCATTGCATTTGCTTTAAACATTGCATGATATTTTAAATAAAATGTGAGAAAATAGAGAAACGAAAGTAGTGGTTGGTATTACAAGTATAGTCATCAGACTTACTACAAACACAAAAAATGAAAACTCTCAGGAAAGCTGAAAGATGAGCGCTTCGTGCCATTTCAAACACTCCATTGCAGCGGACTTTAGATTTAAATATGCAAAAACGCAAAAAGAATAAAAGATGACCAAAACCCTCTGATAGTTGAAGATTGAATCTTAACAGTGATAGTTGTTTTCTGCCTCTTGAGCCTAAATATTCAAGCCTATTTTTTACCTTCATGTATGACTTTCCTGTTTGTCCACAGAGAAGTAAAGCTGTCTGTCGAGGTGCATGTCTGCTCCTACATTTATCATGGTGGCTTCTCTTCATCCTCCCCAGGGGCCCTCAGCTTGGACTAGATCTTACAGGCAGGTTTTACTTTGCTAGTTTATTTCTTTTAAATCTGGTTTTTTCTCCGATACTTGAAATTAGATTTTCTCTTAAAATCTCTTTTCCCAGCTTGTTTACAGAATCAGAAAAGCTAGAAATAAAACTCAGAGGGATGTTAGGCTACCATTGAACACATAATTGAGTTCCAGATATTTTTATACTTTCATTTTCCTCCTACTAGCTTAAAAAAGTTTCACTTACCTACTTATCCTCTCCAATGCAGGTTCTCATACTGCTCCAGAATCCCCTGGAGGGCTTGTGAAATGTGAGTGGCTGAGCCCCACACCGAGGGATACCCATGAGTTTGCATTTCCAGTATTTCCCAAGTGAAGCCCGGGATCACACAGGTCCCAGGATCACGCTGTGAGAACAGCACTGGACCACTCTGTGCAGAGTGCTGCGTATGAATTGATGAGATGCTGTCTGCACTACATAGCAAGTAAGAGACAGAAATACCTTTTGCAAATTCCAATTTCACCACTAACATTACACAGGTCCCTTAATTTCTGAGTATATCTCTAAACCCATTGGTAATATTGAGAAAGGTAATATAACTGTGTAATTCAAATGGATGTTATCAACACTGATGAGATGATTTACATCAAATACTGCATCTGACATATTCAGTGACCAGTAAACTTGGGATGTTATTATTTATTTATTACTTCTGCCATTTGTCTACAAATTTCATGTCAGGGGTTCACACTTTTCTTTGGAATCTACCAATAAATATCTAAAGCTGTGCCTCACATATAGTAGGCACTCAGTAAATGTTTCCTGAATGACTAAACAAAGACACACACTAATATATTCAAATATCATGGCTTCAACAACTCATTCAAAACAATCTAGGTCAAGCTACATTTTTATAGTTCTTTATTTTTTTTTTCTTAGATATAGGAGATTGGATTCAGGATCTTCACATATACTAAACCCCTGGTCCTTTTTATGTATTTTTTATTTCAGGATAGGGTCTTGGTGGGCTGCTAAATTGCCAGGTGATCTTGAACTTGACCCTTCTGCCTTCAAAGTGCTGGGATTCCAGGTGTGCTCCATCACGCTTGGCTTACGGAGACATTTCAGTCATAGCACAAAGCCTCATTAAAAGGAACATTTCTTCATTAGAAAGCAAAGTCACACATGATTGGCAAACACAACAACTGCTGACGGTGTGTTAATAGCTGGCTTTCCTGCACACGTGCTCAGTTACAGGCACTGTTCTCTGCTTTTGTGTGCATTCTCATAGCAATTGGACACAGTTCATGTTAAAGTTCAGCTTGATTTATCAGTTAGAAAGTAAAACTGGTTACTCATGGCAGAGAACTCCAACACACAAAGGTAACGTATCTCAGATTTAAAAATATCTTGAAATAGACAGGGGAGCCAGCGTTTTCAGGGTTAGGGTTAACCCTTCCGTCTCCATACCCTCTGTATCAACAAAGAGCTCATCTGCCAACCCACCTTGGAGCCAAAGAGGCTGCTGAGGGTGCCGGCCTCTCGCCTGCTCTCTGAGAGCAGGAGGAAGGGGAGGACTTAGCACAGAGCTTCCCTCTTACCCCTCCCTTCTAAGAAGCCTTCCTGGAAGTCCCACAGAATAAGTCTCGTCAGCCAACGCTGGACACACAGCCGCACCCTCGCTCAAGGGAAATGCGATCTTTGAGCTGAGCATACTGCTTTTCTGAGATAGCAAGCTTCTACTAGTAGAGGGAGACCTGCTATTGATTCAGAGAATTAGCTTTATCTCCAAAGCTAGTACTTGCACACGCACACGAGCACACACACACATAATTCACACACATGCACATGCTGCACACACACTGTCTTCCTTCTTGGCTCCCACCGAGCAACAAATCACACATTTGGAACGTGTTTCAGTATTTGCTAAGTGAGCTTCTGTGAGTATAGGTTTCACTCAGCCGTTTTTGCTCTCACATTTTTAATGAGGCAAAACATGGGACTTAAAAATGGCCCAGCCCTGAGAGAAGCAGCTGCGACGGGCAGCAGGGCCACACGCTGCGTGGAGGCAGAGTGTAAATTTGGCTCGCACACCGCACTGTGATGATGCTGGCAGTTGGGATAAAAATAAACACTTCCCGACACCCTCTGCACTGTGATTATAGTAGTCAAACCTCCAGTACGAGGGTAGTGAAAACCAACAGCAGGAGAACAAACACTCTAACACCTCGAGGAAAGCTGACAGATCTGGAGAAATAGGAAGCATCGTTTAGTAGGAATCTCTCTCTTCTCTCTGCCAGCTTCTCACCACCTGTGCTGTAAGAGCTGCTGTCGTATCTAACTTTTGCGAGCCAAATGGAAAAATGCCTCTATGCAGACCTCCTAAAAGCTTTGCTCACTGACACCTTGCAAGCCATCGGCTAACCTGGATCTGCAGTTTCTCCACACTTAGAGCCTCCAAAACAGACAAAAACTCCTTTATAAAGAGGCTCGGAAAGAACTGAACTCTGAAACGATAGGGTCTCAGTGTTCTTTGTGTAGTTAGGCAATTTCCCAGCGAGGTTTCGGGTTTTCGAGTTGGCTTTTGTAATTACAATAAAAGAGAGATAGTAACCTTTCGAGTGAGTGGCCACAGCACCCTAACACTAGGCTATGTGAAAACAGATCACGTTACCCGGAGCCTCATATTGCAGCCTCGGTTATTGTGCAAAACTGGGTTCCGCTGTGGCGTCCAGTCACCTTCTCCGTGCAGGCAGCTCATCGCACCTGTGTGAAGTGGGTTTTTTTTTCTTGAAGGGAAAACTCCGTCCATCCCCAGTGCAATTCATGGTTTGAAAGTTTCAGTTGGTGGATTTATGGGAATCTGTAGGAAGACAGGCGGTGAAGCAAAATATCTTCCAGCAGATACAAAGGGCATCCACAGCTGGTAAACTATTGAATGAACCACACCAGGGGTAACTGTTCTGTGATTCTTTTGGGTGATTTGCTGGATCAGACATGTAAGTTGGAGGTTTGCTATCTTGTTCCTGCCACCAGACCAGCGGAGTGTGGGAACTATCACTGGTGCTTTTATGTATTATTAAATGAGGAATTGCTTTCAGCGCTAAAGACTTTGTTTTAACTTCGACCATAACACCTAAGCCTTGCATACACCATCGTCCTATCTAATAATAGCAAATTAAAAATCCCATTCTGATGGAAAGCTATCCTTCAAGCTGAGAATTTGCTAGAGAAAGGATTTCAAAGGCATGATTCTGCTCTGTCATTGCCATGATGTCACTCTCCGCATCACAGTGGAGAGGTTGGAAAGGTGAGGAAAAGGTAATGGGTGGTAGAAACTTTGCGCCAGTCAAGGCAGCTCAGTTGACTGGAAGGCATAGGAAAATATTTAATGAGGAAAACAGACACAATTCATTCCACCAGTTCTTGAGTGCCAGCTGTATACTACTATCAGACACTGTTCTAATGTTAGGCACTGTCAGTTCTAGGACCTAAACAAACCAGTCTTTTCTCCAAGTTCAACAAGTATTCATGGCACAGAACAAACAGGCCAGGCTATACAATAGGTCCATCTGGGATACAAAGATCAATAATTCTTAGCCATTTTTAATCCACATGTCACATACACTCTGGTAAGGGTGATATGGATGCTGTGTAAAGAGCCTAAACAGGATATTGTCTCAGAAAAGAACATATATGCATTTGAAGTGATCTGTGACTAATAAATTAGCAAGAGCAAAACAAAATTAGTACAAATCAGGAGGAGTTCCATAAGAGAAAATGGGAAAATGAGGTACATCAGGAAAATGGCCTTGAAGTAAGGCATCTAGTCCTCAGTGCCTCCTAAAACCTATAAATTAGTGCTGGATCATTTGCTAGGGGTCAGAGTACACCCAGTTTGCAGGTAGCTAGATGGATCATATGAGACCTATCGGAGCACTTTTAGCACGTGTCCCACTGTATCTTTCAGGCTTCTCAGAAGGTGCAAAGGAACACAGGAGAGGTCACAAAGCAACTCAAGGACCTATGTTCTTTGACCTTCAAATTATTTTTAAAACATTTTTTTCATAGAGCCAATACTAAAAAAAAAAAAAATCAGGAGCCTTCTTATTTTATAATTCAGATGCGGAGTTTATTTAAAGAAAATTAGATGATATGGCAACACTGGGCCCACATTACTGAAATGTAAAAAGATGACAGAGCTGAGGACATCTCTAATCCCTGTCCCAGGGCCTCACCTATTCTGAAACCACCCATCAGATGTCATCACCTATGATAGTGTAATTTTGTTTTGTTTTGTTTTGTTTTGAGACAGGGTCTTGCTTTTTTGTAGTTCAGTCTGGCCCCTGAGCTCACAGCAATCCTCTTGCCTCTGCCTCACAAGTGCTGGAATTATAGGCATGAGCTACCACACCTGGCACTGTGGTATGTGGTTCTGGTTGCTGGTGGGCATGAGTCACCACACCCAGCATTGTTGTATGTGGTTACCAGGGATCAAACCCAGGCCCTTGAAGGTAGGTGTTAGAACCACTGAACTAAATCCCCAGCCCACAAGATTCATATTTTGTAGTAAAATTTCCCTGTGACAGGAAAGACCTGAGGAATAATATATCTTTCAAAAAAGAAACTGTCTTCTATTTATTGTGGGTCTACTTTGAGCCAGTTAGTGTTTCAAACACTGAGACAAGAAATCCAACACTACTCTGCATAACAGTGTGGATATTTTTCCAAAAACATTTTTAAAAAATCCAGCGTTTGATCCAGAATTCTACTGCTGGGTATGTATCCAAAGGAAATCAAAGCAGTATGTCCAAGAGATAACTTCACTTCTATGATTCACGATTGCCAAGAAATGGAAACCTATGTGTCCGTCGGCAGATAAATGGATGAAGACAATGTGTACATACACATCACAGTGTATTCTTCAGCCATAAAGAGAAGGAGATGTTATCGTTTGTCACAATATGGATCAAAGTGGAGATCGCTTGCTAAGTGAAATCAACCAAACCCAGACAGCCAAGTGCAATAATCTACCATCTGAAAAAGCTGATCTCAGAGCAGTTGAGGACAGAAATATGGTTACTAGAAGCCAAGGGAGTTAGGGAAGAGAAATGAGGGGAGCTTGGTCAATGGGGGCCAGTTATCATTAGACAGCAGTAACAAATAGAAAGAATTTTGAAAGTCTTTACCATCTATTAGTGAGAAAGTAAGCATGTTTACACGGATTTAAACATTATAAGGTACATACACATATTAAACACTACATGACACTCCATTCATTTGTACATTTTATGGTGTTTTTATTTCCATTAAAATAGATAATAAAAATGTTCGTACTCTTGAAGATTTGTTTGTTATTTGTAAGAGACAATAAGCAAATATGTCAACATTATCACTGAGTGGTATGCAATAAAAGAAAAAGGGAGGGGTGGGGTGAGAGAAGATTGGGAAGGATAAAATGGGCAATATGTTACCATCTGGGAAGATTTCTCCCATGAAATGACTCTGACCAGAGAAATTTGAGTGAGTCTGAGAAATGCACATTAAGAAGGTACTTTTTTTGTGGAAGGAAAATAGTATTCTAATATATCTAGTATACAGACAGCATCTGTATCAAAAGAATATAAGGCACAGCTATCACATAAACAAAAATAACAATAAAAGATATGCAATAGCACACTGAAAAACTGAAGTCCCCTCACCAAGCATCTTGCTTTTAAATAATATTTCCAGTTTTTATATTCAGTTTACTGGTCAGGAGACCAAAGTCAAATTCAACATTGGCAATCTATTTTCATTTCAATCTTACTAACCTTATGAATAGGTAAGAGCATCTCCATCCTACCCAAGATAAGGCTCAGTTAATCCTAACATTTTTCCTTATGGTATCATGGTTACTAGGTTACTGCATAGCAGAGACAAGATAAGATTATTCTAAACTCAGCCTATTATCTTTTTAAAGCTGTGTTTTCCTTACTTCCTCCTCTAAAACATCAAGGACAAAAGTAGAGTGCAAGCGAAGATGGAGGGCATGGGTACAGAGGCAGAGAGATCCCAGAGGAGTTCTGGGACAGCCAAAGCTAGGTGCAAACTTTCTTCATAATGTCTTCACAATATTACCTTAGAAATACATTTTATAATGGATCTATATCCATTCTACTTCAACCAAATCAATATATTATAGGAATGTGTGTCATGTTACCTCTTAGCTTTGCCTGTCATTCCTCCAAAGGCACTAACACCCCAGTTTAGAAAATGAAGATGTAAATGAGTTGTAGTATGTATAGTTGATATTGCAAAGTAGAAAATATTTAAAAGGAAGGAGAGTGGAAGGGTAAATAATGAGGGGGAAACGAATGTGGTAATAATATAGAAAAAATAAACAAAGATGTATATATAGGGGGGGTTGCACGGTGGGGGGAAAGGGGAAAAAATGAGAATCAAGTCATGTCATATTCTGGTGCAAACTCTCAATGCTGAATGCGATTATGATGTGTATTCATAATGTACCAATAAAGATTTAAAACAAAAAAGAAAGAAAGAAAGAAAATGGAGCCAAAATGCACAAGAGTTCACAGGGAGCTAACCACTCTAATCCTACAAGCCACACTATTTTACATTATCAAATGCATAATTACCACGATACATAAAATGTGATGACAATACTCCCTATACTATAAATAAAGCAAGCATGCATTACAAAATGGTATTCAACTACGAGATCTTTGTTTTATTTTCTGTAGTCTGGTCGTTAAGATGTTGTACACATCTGGAGAAAACTGCAGTCCAAGAAAACCGGGGGTGGTTGAGATCCAAGAATGAAGTTATTGTCATTGAGCACAAGTGGGTGGTTTTCTGAGACAAATTTTCCTTCACTTTATAATAGTTCAGTATTCACGAAGGGTAAAGTACAACATTGCTGTTCTGGAATGCATCACACAGATGCTGTTTCCAAGGGGTCGGCGTCCGAACTCTTCTGAGCACAAACTGTTACAGATGGGTTTCTAGGGTTCTGTGGATCTGAAAATGTCACTCACGTACCTTGTTTTCATTCTTTGTGTGATTGTAGGGGTTTCCGACTTACCAGTTTTTGGCTCATCGACAATGGAGAAACTTTTCCCTAAAAGGCTAGGTTGATATGGCAACTGATATTTGACCCAAGTAAAAGGATCAACTTGACAAAAAATTTGCTTCAAATCACTTACCACTCTGGCAAATGGCTGGCACGAATCCATGTCATTTCTCTCACGTTCCAGCGCATGTGTTTCTGAGGCATTTTTTGATGTCCTTCTAGGAAACAGCGATGTTGCCTGAGAAACAAAGGATAGCTACAAAATCATAATATTCTGTTCAAAGAGTCATGAAGGAAATATTGGCTCATGTGAGCCAAAGCTTTCCGGAAGTGAACCTGGATCTGCATAGATAGTAGATTTCAAAGAGAGAGGCAAAAATCTCCTTCATCCATTTCAAAGGAGAAAAATCAAAACTCATTCATCCGTAATGCATTTGAGGAAGCTGACGGGCAATATCCTTTGAGTGCTTCATGAAGCACTCCAGCAGGAGAAAAGCATCCATTTTCTCCTACTTCTCCCACCTCTTTATTTATATCGTTGAAAAGTATGTATTATGTAAGTCACTTTAGTTCTGTCTTGGCCAGATGCCCTAGTTCACGCTGCTGTCATTGCTCCCTCTGCTGCTGGTGTGGCCTCCTAATTCCTCACCCACCTCTCACACTTTCTCAGTCTACCCTCCCTCTGCACTGGAGAAGCTGGTACATTCCAGATCTGGCCAGGTCCCTCTCCTGATCAAGTCTTTGGAGGCTCCCTCTGCCTGCAGAGGAAGGTCCGTGTGTGCCAGCGTGGCAGACCAGGCCTTCTGTCTGAGCCTGCACACTTTTCCTTTGTGTCTCCAGAGGTTCCTTGCTCCATGCTGTCACATGTGGGGTCTACTCTGGCCCCCAGTAGGTCTGGGTTTCTACAACAGTAACATACCCAGGAACTTACGCTTTTTATAAGCTTCCTTCCCTCCGTTCACTTGCACCAGGGCTCCCTCCCAGTACTGACATCTTTTCTTTACATCTAGAATTCAAGGAACAGAGCAAAGACAAGAAGATCAAGGCATATGAATGACTCCAGGCTGGGTGTGGTGGCACATGTCTGAAATCCCAGCTGTTCAGGGGGCTGTGGCAGAAGGATCACAAGCTTAAGGCCAGTCGGGGCAACTTGGCAAGATACTGTCAAAATAAGATTTTTAATAAATGGACTGAGGATGTTGTTCAGGGGTAGACTGCTTGCCTAGCTTGCTTGAGGCTCTGGCTTTAATCCTTGGTACAAGGAAGAAAAGTAAAATTCAGGGACATGCCCGAGATACAATCACCCTGTAGGGCCCACACGCTCAGCCACTAAGCTGCACTGCTAACTCATCTACATTTTCCCACTGGGGAAACGCACAGCCATCTACTCCTGCCCCCATATCCAAATACGTTCAGACAGCCACAGCCTCTCCAGTTCCTTCTGCTGTGACTGTTATGAACATGGTTTCCATACCAATCATTCCCTTGTGAGGCACCCTAGCAAGCTCCAAGTTTTCCACATAAAATTAAACATATGGAGTTTTTTCTGCCTTAAACATTTCATATTCCATCCATATGTTTCTTAATCCTGTGTCATTATGGAAACAGAGAATTCCAAATATGGATTAGTAAGCTATTCAACTTTAATCCTATTTTAATAAGAAAAACAGTTTCTGAGACTATTTCTATGTTCAAAATAGAATCCACTTACACAAAATGTTGTTGAACTGATTATAATGGAGCTTACTAATATGGTAATATGAGAAATAATTACAATAAAAAGGCCTTATTTATTTAGCAAGTTATGGATCGTTAATATCTACTATTTAGCCATTAACAGTAACAACAAACACTCCAGTATTCTCTTCCTGCATGTTTAAGTGATTCCACCCCCATCCAGGAGTCCCAAATTTATCTCTGTCATGCCTTCTTATCTATCATCTTTTATATCAGCTGCAAACACCCAAGCCTCATAGGTTAACTGCAGAACACATTACCTAAAGGAAGCTGCTGCACAGAGGAAGGTGAAAAATATATTATTGGTGAGCTGAAGTTCTTGAGAACTCTTACACATAATCAACTTATGTTACCACACAGTTGATGTATGGTAGGTAATAATTTTATAAAATGTACCATATGTCATAATGATAAAGATTCACAGATATTTAGGGCAAGAGGATTCTTAGAGAATAATTATTTAAATTTCCTCTTCTATAGAATTTAAGATCTTACAACTAGGTATCAATCAGCATAATCACAAATAGAACCCAAGTTTCCCAATTCAGTACCTTCGTTCATTTAGCATTATGTGCTTCACAGTCACTTGCTATTCCAATCACAAGAGTATCCCATTATTCTGTCTTAGTTTTCTGGCACTGTTACAAAATCCTTGAGGCAAGAAATTTATAAGAGAAATGGTTATTTTTATTCATGGCTTCAAAGATTTCAGTTGATGGTCACTTGGCCCTGTTACTTCGGGCCTATGGTGTCACAGACATTGCAGCAGGAACACAGGGTGGGAAAGGACTGAACACTGCATGACAGAGGGATGCACAGACAGAGAAGGAGCTGTGGCAAGGACGCAGGTTCCACAGTCTGACTTTCTCCCACTAGAATCCACTTTCTAAAGATTTCACCCCCTTCCTGTAGCACCACAGCCTGGCCAAGAAACCTTCAATACTTGTGCATTTGGGGGACACTTACCCAGACTGGATCATATACTAAGTCATTAAGTCACCTCCCATGATCATCAACACCACACTGATGTAAGCAGCCACACAAAACCCCAAGAAGTAGAAGCCTGGGTTTTACTTTTCCTCACCAGTTCTTCTCGGACATGGAAGTAGTTAGGCTTCATGAAGCTTACTTGTATTTTTTAAGTAATGTCCCTCATTCACACTTGAACTAGCCTTAGTGGGTCTCTCTTCCTGTAAAAGGCTTTGTGTAGAATATGTGCCTACATTCTTGCTATTAAACTAAACTATTTTTAAATGAGTATCAGATAATGGGGCAGTAAGAATAGGCATTGGAATCATTATGAAGAACTGGACCAGCACAATGAAGTAACAGGCTAAATTTAGCTAAATACGAGCCAAGGTTTTATATCATTACATATAAAAAAGACGAAGATTCTTCCACAGCTTCTTTAAACATTTAGGAGCTGTTCTTTACAGTAACAAACACGCAGGGTTTGAATGGTAGTTTTTCTCATGTTCTTCTCTTACACTTTCCCTTGTACTTCAAAGCCAGAAAAAGAAGAGTATAATCTCTGATCATAAAAGAGCATGTTCCCCTTCGTATTATTTACTTTCTGACCATGAATTTGTAGTCCACCTGAGCTCTCTGATACTTCCACCTTTTGCAAATAAGTGAGCACTTTACACGAATCAGGCTTCTTCTCACTCTCTACTGGTCTCATTGATTTTCATAAGCCTGATGTGGTCAATATACCCAAAATAAGAAAGCATTTAAAACGTCTTCTTTCAAATAACATCAAACACTATTGTCTCGGTACTTTTGTTTTCAACTTGCCATCCCCTTCTCATGTCTGTATTAACAGACCCTGATTTTCCATTTCTCAGTGACCCTCTTTCCAGCTCACAAGAAAACCCGGGTGAATTTGTATTTTCTTTGTCAGAAAACAGTACAGATGTGCTATAAATGCAGCCAATGATTTGTGTCCAGTGGTAGTTGTGTTGGTTCAGATTTGTCTGAACAGTTCAGTTCATGTCTTGAAAACTTATACTTTCCAGTTTAAAAATGTAAAAATTGAATATATCTTTTACAAATTATTCAGTCTTGGGCATTTTGCCATATAGCACAATAGCTAACATTTATTGAATGTTAAACATATATCCTTCCCCAAGTGTTTTACAGAAACTTACTCTTTAGCACAACTCTAATGATAGTGTCTGTATTTTTCTCAACAAGGATCATGAGGAAATAAAGCCACAGAAAGGTTAATTAACCTGGAAAATGTCCATAACTAGTAAGTGGGACAGTTCCAATTTTAACCCAGAATGACCTTTCATTATTTATCTACTCTGAAGGGAAAGTACAATGAGACTTCAAGAAAAGTTTTCTTGCTCTTTATAGTGACTTTAAAGAAAGAAATCATCTTGTCTCTATCTGGTTATTGCCAGGTCTGCATGTGACACACAGGACTCTGGCATCCATCCTGCGGCTAAAGTGGGACCAGCCTGAGGCAAATGAGACACATCAAAGGAGGAAGTAGAAAGTACAGACATGAATGAGCCTCTAAGTGACCCAGCCCTGGAGCCACACTGCATGGTGTCTTCCCAAAATGTAAGGTCATTTATATATAAATTTATACATTTATATTTAGTATTTGGTTCCACCATCTGTGCTCTTTATCATTATTAAGTTACTTCACCATAACTGAATTATTTATAATAACACAAAAATGATTGGTCTTCAAGACTTAAGTCACTTTAATTTGTATTTTATATGATTTGTCATTACAAACATCTGAACCATTAATTTATTTTTCCTCTTCAGAAACCATTTAGGTGTGTGCACAAAAATAGCAAAAAATGAATCAGTGCAGTACATATTATTTAAGTTCTTTCCTTTCTATCTCCTACTATTTATTCTTACAGTGAAGAAAAAGAGAAAGGAAGAGCCTCACTCTTCAGTATCACTTTTATTATTGGGATACTTTATTATTGACTTGTTTAATTCATTTAAAAGATCAACCTTGGAAATGAATCAAATTAATTAAACTAAGTTTAAATTACAAATTATTATTGGTCAATGTTCCCCAAAGATATTGACCCAATAAAATAGATATGTAGATATATTAGGGGAAATTTATTAGGACAATTGGCTCAGCTGATTGGAATGTCTATCAAGTCCCACAAGTTGAAAATTTTGGGATGGTAGACGTATGGATCAGTCAAAAGCCAAGAGCTTCAGAACCTCATTTACACAAAGTGTAACTCAAACCCCAAGGCTGGAAGACTGGGAATCTAGGGGTTACTGACATAAATGCTGGAATCCAAAGATTGGACACCCTGATGTTCTCAGGCTCAAAAACAAGAAGACTATATCTCAGGTCCAGGACAGAGGAAACCACGTTTTGTCCTACAGGGCCCCCAACTGATTGAATGGTGCCTATCCACAGTGAGGTGCCTTCTGCACTCAGTCCACTGACTCTCAAAACAGTGTTCTCTGATGGCTGCTCGTCAACACCGGCAGAAATCACACCTCATGGTTCCATAGGTAATCCCCATCTAGTCAGATGACACCTAAAATCAGCCATCACAAAGTACTTTCAAGAAAATAGACAAGCAGGTCTTTTCACATCTTCAGTGTTTCACTCACCACTGCAGCTTGCTGGAAGAACAGGGAATCCTTCACTGCTAGTGCCTCTGACCCATCACTATCTAATAGTATCTGGCCTTCCATTCTTTTTAATTTATTGGTTTTCAGTTTTGTACCATTCCAAATCATTGTTCACTAGTCAACCATTGTCTCATAAAATAATATTTTCAGCACCTATTTACTTGTTCCTTTCTTGTATTTCTACATAGTTTTGAAAATGCAGAAAAGATAAGGTTTAATTCTCTAATGAAATAGCAATCATAGGTCCTTGGCCATTATATTTCCAAAAGTTTATTACTAAGTTAGTCCTCAGGTATTTTCTTATCACTCTCTAGCCAAAATAAGGAAATTTAGTCCAATCATTTTTGTGTTATTACAAATAATTCAGTTATGGTGAGGTAACTTAATAATGATAAAGAACACAGATGATGGAACCAAATACTAAATATAAATGTATAAATGTATATATAAATACAAATATATTAATAAGTATATAAATATATATTGTATTATATATGTATAGAATATATATTTTGTATATTATATATAATTACATAAACATATAATTATATATAAACATATATGAATATATAAATATATGAACTTTATATATATTTAATATAAATATATAAATGTATTATATATAAATATAACTTTACTATGTAAACTAGCCACCTCACATTCACCTAGTAAGGAGTGTGTTGTACCAGAAGGGGTTGACAGCTCAGAGATGTTACACACGTCCTAAGCTCAGAAGGGGTTGACAGCTCAGAGATGTTACACACGTCCTAAGCTCTTCATACTCTTCCATTTTGCACTTCCCAGTTCACTGGCAAAAATGCTCCTTCGCAGTCACAGAATGGATGTCTCAATTCTGGGTTCTTCAAAAAGAAGTTCTCAAACAGGAAGTGGATGAGGGCAGAAATAAAAAGGTGAAGGAGGAAAGCTTTATTCTGATGAGTTTTTATTATTGCAGAAGGAAAATATTTATAATAATATCACAAATAGTTCCCAAAATAGCTATCTTGTTACATCTTGTTGCTTAGAAATAGAATAACATGGCCACTTCCATGCCAATCACTGAAAATGAAGAATAGAAAGAATATGATTATTTCAAACAATCATAAATCATTTTCTGGGGCTGAACCTTTTGTTACTTGATCGAAACCAAATTTCTGTGACCTAGGACAAGAAGAAAACAGCCACTGTGTGAGCAAACAATACTATCAACAAGCATTGTCACCTATCATGTGTTCAGCTGAGAAACCTGGAGAAACTGCCAAAACAACACACGGCCCTGCGTGGTCCTGTTTACTTGGTATCCTCAGACTGCCAGGCTCTGCCACACACTGAACTCTGGCCTGCGAAGCTGCTTCCTTATCTATTCACTCCGAGTGGCTTCACTGTTTCTCCAAAATATCTGTGATCCTCCTTTTCTCGGTCACATTCCTTAATTGTGTCTCAAAATGTCCCTCACTATGTTCTACTCTGCTTTCAACAGTTATAACCAGAGACCTGCGCAAAGGAGCTTGAGACCCCAGTTCTCTATGTTTAGAATTCCTGAATGCACCCAGATACCCAGAGATGGATCCCATTTATCTTCTTCATTCTCTACTAAAAACTTACCATGAGCCAGGCACAAATACTCTATTAATTTTCACCAACATGATTCCATGAGATAAAAGATTCTCCTAAAAGAAAGTGAGATCAAGGCAGATTAAGTGACTTGTGCAATCGTCAGCTAAAAAATAAGAAATAATTACTCTCTTCTGGGCAAGCAGCGTGAGTCCAGCACTGTCCTAATTGCTACATGCGAATGGATATCTTTAATTCTCTTATCCACCCAGCAAGGTAAGCGTTCACTCACAATAAACACCTTCTAAGTGCTCCTTGCCTGCTGTGCTGTAGGTGAGAATCAGTAGCTTCAGAAGCTAGTACTTCACCTTCACTCAGCTGGAAATTATCAGGAATTATATAAAGCTGGATCCAAAAAGTTCCAAAAACTTTGTGTTGAAGCCTCACCTATCTTACGCTGCAAAAATTTGAACCAAACCTCCTAATCCATAATCCCTATTTCAGGGGTAGAACTTGTTTTCTGAAGTGTTCTCCAAATAATTCATGGTTGACCGGACTGAACAAAATAAAGCTGGGAATTATTTTAGCAAATTCACAAATCCTTTTCTTCCTTTACAGAGTGAGAGAGCAAAGTTAGATTTCTAGTGGGTTTAAAGATCTTTTCTTTAAATGTCTTCTTCTCTTTTGGAAGATAGATTATCAATATTTACCACATTTTTGCTCTTCTCAAATCACAAATTAGATATTAAAACTACAAAAGGGCAAAAACATGATGTTAACCATTTTACTCAGGCTAAATTTTGTTAGTTGTTTTGTGTTTTAGAAATACTATGGTCAAGGACTATGCTGCAAAGCATTAAAACCTTAGTCCCTCTCAACTCCAGAGAGCTTGCCAGGAGACAGATTGGTAACTACTGAAGCCTCACCATTGAAGGAAGCTTTTTCTATCTGACTCATCTCTATTATGTGGTTTTATTCTGGTAGCCTCCCACTCAGAAATCAACCAGGGCCTATTTGTAGAAATCTGCAGCTCCATGGATCTCTCCTGGCCTATTTCTGGCCCAGAAAGTAGACATGGAAATGGCAGGTAGGGAGAGTCATTTCTGTCAGTGGTTTACTCATTTTGTTTGTTTTTTGTTTCTACATGCCATTGGTCAAATAAGTCAGAATCCTTTGCCCAAATACATTTCTCTTGCTGCAAGGTGTGAGATCCCTGAAAGTGAAACAAGCTATCTCAACTAAATCATAGCTCCATAGAGCTGTTCAACAGAGGGAAAGACAAGTGTGCTCATTGGTACAACATATAAACAATTCACCAAGCCAAAATGAAATAGGTACAATGGTCCTGAGGATCAGGTATTCCCAATAGATCGAAGGGCTGTGTGAAATAAATGATTCAGTAAAACAACGTAGCGATTTTTAGTTTTCTTTCATTGGAGTTGGAAAACAACCAAACCCCATGATATCCTTTGTAAAGTTTAGTGTGTGGGACAGAATTCATGATGTAGATTATTAAGGTCTCTCTTTGACTTCTTCCTAGCTCCAGGCCCCAACTTTCTCTTGGTAAGACAAGTTTTAGATGGACCAGAGAGCTGGCTGTAAGGTTCCTGCTAGGTCAAAGCAGAACTTGCTTCACCTGTTAAGGTACTATTTGGATTGCATTGATCTATAGTTAGCACACAGAGTTTGTTTCTGTCTCTTACTACTCCTACACATGAAGGTAAAGACAAATATTAACCCAACACTGGCTCAGGATTGAAGCTTTGAAATGCATAAATTTATTTGAAAGCATTGATCCAAATGTCCAGTGCTTTGCTATACAAAATTTTCAAATTGATTCTAGAAATTGCCAGAAAACAGACAATGATTACTAAAAATTGTGTAGTTATCTAGATTTGAGATACAGATACATATATGTATACATAAACATATACATATATATAGATATAGATATGATGTGTACAAGCTTAGTCTACAGTCAATATATCGGTTATAATCATAAAATGTGTGCAGCTTATGGATTCATTCTTCAGGTGATTCTTTTTCCTATGGGATTGTGGCCTCCCATTCCAGTCCTTTTCCAGATGCTCTTTATACATTTCCCACATCAAAACTAGGCAAATCCCAAGCACTACTACTTAATGTTTCTCTAGTTCATTCTATGAACCACCTAAAGTACTGATAAATACAGATTCCTGAGCCTCCTGCAGGCCTGCTGAACTAGACTGTCTTGAGGCAGAACCATGGAAGATGGGAATTTAATACACTCCACAAGTGATTCTGATTCACAGTCATGTGTGAAAACCTCTGCTCAGAACTCATGAATTAAGACAGGATAGAGCGGTGACAAGTCTGCCAAACCAACAGAACAGGCTTTTTCAAATAAGTTACAAGATTTCTTTGGATCTAGCCTCCAAGAGAAGCATTTAGTTTTTTGAAACCCGCACCCTATACTTTGAGTCAGGAGTCTATCACTATTTATAATCATATAATCTGACTTCACTCTGCTTGACTTCTACAGATTGAATCAACTCTTCCTATGTCCACAATGTTGGTACACATTTTGTACTGGAGACCAATATCCCCTCCCCCAACCTTCTTTCACATCTCACCTTACTTTTCTAGAGCCTTCCACCTCGGCTTTTCCTTTCTTGACAAGAGATCCCAAATGAGAGTTGCAGCCCTCATTGCAACCGCATCACTCACTAAGTTCAGTGAAAGCAAAAATATCCTGATGTTCCTTTAGGTACAATGGAATCTCCTCTTTAAAAGTATCCTGGTCCAGTGATGGAGAAGACAGAAGCTGTCAGAGAGCTGTATGGATCTGTATGGAGAGACTTCCTCAAAGACCCCCCCACACACAAAGGGGAGACTACTGGCACCCTGCATATGTCTTCTCTAGTAGTGAGTGGACTTATTCTAAGATACAGAACCAACGAGTTTTAAGAGAATATTTTTTTATCTACTAAAGGTGAAGTGCTAACAGAGTACATGCTCAAAAAGCAGCGAGTGAATGAAAGGATGAAAAGATATCCTTGCAAAATAAAATTTTAAAATATATAGAAGAAAGGAGCAAAAACAAGGAGTGGAAAGGAGAAAGGAACATCTTAATTCCATTTTTTAGGAACCACTGTGTCAGGAACTGAGAAAAAAGAACTATTTCAAGAAAAGACATGAAATATATAATGGAAGAGTTCTAAAACATGGAGTGTCTATTTATGTCTGCACTTCTAATGAGGTCTGGGAGCCTCCTCAGGCAGGTTCCTCCCATTTCTGTATAGAACATTAGAGAAGTAGCTTTGCCAAGGATGTATAGTTTCTCTGAATTTTGTATTTCAGATGCTAGATAACACCCACATGAATGAAGGAATTTGCTAACTCAATCATACTAATCTCTTCTGCCAAACAAAGAATGAAATGAATGTCTTCTTTCCAAGACAGATAGGCAACCTCTGGCCTTTCCAGTTGTGCCTGCAGTGGAGCACCTTGGTGTCTCCAGGTGAAAAAGAAAGGAGAGGAGGACAGACAGAGGCAGAGAGGTGCGTGCCTGTACGGAGCACTCAGGTGGCGGAAGTGGACTGACATGAGTTTAGGGTCATCCCGCGCTACCTACTGAGTTCAAGGACTATATAGTCAAGGACTATCTAGTGAGGTCTTATCTCAGGAGAAATGAATAAGAGAAAGAAGAAAAGACAGAGGAAGGGGAAAAGAGAGGAAATGGAAGAACAAATGAAGGAAGGAAGGGAAAGAGGATTATAGGGACAAAATGGTCATCCCATCAGATCATGGGCCACATTTACCCAGAAGAGACCTGAGTCAGTCACCTCCCTTCATGAAAGGGTTTTTCTCCAGGGGATTGCACACTTGGGTCACTCTATAGAATAAATTTTTAAAAGGCAGGAATAGGAAAGTGGAATATCACAATGTCCGCTACCTTCTTTCTACCCTTTGCTCCAAGAGAAAATGTTCTTTGTAAAACGTCAAACTATGAGTGAAAACCTGAAATCAAGGCTATATGCTGAAAAGAAAATTGTTCTCCAACACAGAGGAAATATGGTCCCGTGATATCAGCTCACAGCCCTCATACTTCAGATAACCACATGGAGTTAATGTTTGCTGAATGCTCACCATGCAGGCGAAGTACTTGCACATATTATCTCTTCTGAAAGTCATATGGCCAAGATTTGTTACTTTTGTACCTTCAGCACAGAATCTATGATAGAGATTATTATTTTCAGAGAAATTATTTTACTAAAAAATTATAGGCACATTACCAGCTGTTTTGTAACCCCTGCTCTTTAAAAAAAAAAAAAAGAAAAGAAAAAAAAATCTTGGCTCAGAAATGAGCCAAAGGAGCATAACACAGTCCTCTAAACTCAACCTTGAAGTTGCCCTTGTCTAAATCTCATACTCTTGTTTATGAACCCAGCCTCTTTTGCATAAGCGACCAACCTTACTGGGTGTGGCCATGACACTCAAAAAGGAGACAGGCACATTTATTTTTGGAGATCAGCCTTTAGGGCAGTCTCACCATGTGAGGTCACCATGTGGTCAGTGTCTTTGGTCTCAGAGTGAAAGCTGAGATTCTGAATAAGCTGAATAAGAGAATATCTGAGAACAAAATTGGGGTAACCTGATCAGAGGTGAATGTAGAATAATTGTCAACTCAGAAAGCCATTTCAGGCTGAAGAGAGGCTGGAGCCTCATTGTGTGACAGCTGTGGGTCATGCCAGAGTCAGACTTGGGTTTTCCAGTATCCCCTTTGGTGTATCAAGGGAAACCGGGAAAGCCTTTGGTGACCCATTCAAAACCAGATCAGGACGGCTGCCCAAAACATGGCACAGAAAGCAGTTTGTATAGTTAGCAACCTGAAACAAATACTCCTCACAAATGCAATGCCAACTGGGCTGCTTCGCCAGGAGCAAACTTGATCCTTCTTGCCATTAGTCCAGAAACTTGCCTTTCAGAGCTTATAAGAACTCAGCTCTGGAGAGGGTAAGTGCTGTTGTGGAAAGAAAAATGCATTAGCTTTGGAGAAAAAGCTGTACATGGACTTGACCCAATTTCGATCTTCCTTACATTTTTCCCTGGCTGTTTAGGAGCTGACCTCTTTCCTTGCCAGAAAGAATTTTTTGTTTTGCAGTGACATTTTGATCTTAAAGATAGACTATATTCATTTCAACTTGTTTTTCTTCTATTATGCTTTTTTTTTTAACAACAGCTCTACTAAAAACAGTTACCCATAATGGAAAATACACAAAAACATAAAAGAGGAAATTAAAGTCATAGATAACCCTGGCACTTGGGTGGTCACAGTAAAACTTTTCATTTTTCTTCATTAATTTCAAGTTTTTTATTTGTCATTGTGCTTGTGTGTGTGCATATATGTGCATATACATACATATATACGTGTGTACATACACGCACACATATAGTTACTTTGCAAAATCGGGATCATTCTCAAACATTCTGTCATGATCTTTTTTTTAAATTTTTTTTTGCTCATAAAGGAAGCATTAAATATTCTTTGGAGATACATTTTTAAATGATTACATTATTACTATTCTTTTTCAGACTCTGACAGTCTGAGTATAGGGCATTAAAATAATAACATTAGGGGCCTTTAAAATGAAACTTTAGGCCATTTGCAATCTTCAATGCATTTCTCTGATGTATATTTTCAATCTCAGATACTTTAAGTGCGGCCAGTTAAATAAAAACACTAAGCCTAAGAACATCAGGAAAGATTTGTCAATAGTTGAAACCAAGTTGAAATAATTTGAACTAAGTTGAAACCTAAGTAGGCTGTATTTTTTTAGAACATCCATGTATATCTGTAATCAGATAAATGCTGCCTCATGTGGGTATTGTTAGTTTCTTATGATTTTAGGTACTGCAATAGGCTGGCTTAGCTGTATCATGAATTAGGAAAGCACCATGAACTCAAAAACATCAAAAATTGGGCTAGGGATTTAGCTCAGTGGTTCAGCAACTGCTTTGCATGCACAAGGTCCAGAGGTTGATCCCTGGAAAACACATACAACAGTGCAGAACACAGTGACTCACGCCCACCAGTAATCAGTACCACATGCCACAGTGCTGGGCATGGTGACTCATGCCTATAATCCCAACATTTGGGAGGCAGAGGTAGGAGGATTTCTGTGAGTTTGAGGCTTGCCTGAGCTACATAGTGAGCTCACAGTCAGTCTGAACTACAAAAGAGAGACATTGTCTCCAAAAAAAAAAAAAAATCAAAAATCTTTTATCCTCAGAGATGTTTTAATATCGGACCATTTGATTATTAGAATAATTGGGATACTGACTGCATAATCAGCATGATTTAACTTTGGGGCAGGTGTTATCCCGATGTCTGTTTTCAAAATGGTTGTTCAAAGATCTCAGAAAATTCTCTTCCAAAGAATCAAGTTCCAGGTGGTAGGGAGTTGAGAAGGAATATGAATCATCACATGACATACTAAGAGAACCAAAAAGCAGTTCAACAACGGTGCGGGGAGAAGAGGAATTTGGAAGATTTTGGTGGGACCAGTGGCTTTCTTTCACACCTTTCACCCTAGTTGTGCAGCTGCAGGAGGGAGGACTCCAGAGGATAATCTTGGAAATCTCAAAGAAGCAGAAGAAAGGCTAATGAGGTACAGGGAAATTGGCCTTCTTCCTGGGGCCTTCTTAGTGTGGGGCCAAGTCTAGCCACCCAATGGATTCCTCTGAATACTGAAGAACCCACAGAAGAAGAAGGAAGAACAAGACTATAAGTAGAGACTGGGGATTCTGCCAGGGTGAAACTAGTAAATGGCAAAGGGAGAAAAATAACAAGAGAATCAGCTTCCTCACCTCTTTCTGTTTTGCTCTCTGGATAGAAACTAAAGTACATTAAAGAACTGAATGAACATTTCCTGTTTGTACCATGGACCAGGTATGGGGCCCTTACAAACGAGGAACTGAGACTCCTAGAGATTAAGAAACAAGAGCAAAAAGTGAAGCAATAGAAGGGTGTGGTTTTTAGCAAGAACTAAGCCAATCACAGCAAGATGAAGGGCAGAAAGAAATCCTGAAGCATGTCAGTGGAGGAAGGAGAGTAGGCCTCTGTTCCCTGCGGGGGTGGGACTGCTGTAGGAAAGACTCTTCCCCACACAGCACCGATGTAAGGCATGCATTTGTCCAGTGGGGCTGGCTTCTGACTCTTGTTCAGATATTTTGGAATCATCTACACACCTCTACAGCAGGTTTCAGTTTCCTCCAAAACAAAAAAGGCTCAGACAGAATTATTGTAATTAACTGTTTCCAACCAGGAACCCTCCTTCCGCAGCCTTCACTGCGAAGCTTCAAACTGAGTTGACTTCTCAAATGACCAGTGATGTTGTTCAGGATCCACACAAGACTAGTGCTTGGAAACAAATCATTATTTAAACATGGATTCTAATTGGATGGCTCCATGTCTTACTTTATATTGTGCTTATATGTGAACTTGGGGTATTTCGTGCTTTCTTCAGGTTTGCTCAGTGCTAAGTTGTATGACTTTTTTTTCTTTCCTTTGAACTAGTTATACCAGTTTTATAAATGATTTAAGTTTATTCATCTGAAAGCTTTCCAATAAATCTAAGTTGTAACTCCTTCTCTATTATCCCTAGAAAAGTTATCTCCCTTTGGTAATTCATTTAGAACTTTTTTGTCTTACTTTAATAAATCACCTAGTATTTGCTGGTATTCTTATGGGTAAACAAAGATGTTCCTAAGCAAGGATTGATTAGAAATTTCAGCAAGAATTGATATCTTAGATATTCTCTCACACTAAACAAACCGCATTTTTATTGACTAATTTAGAACTTGCCATTACCAGTGCAATAAGAAACAAAAATGAGAGTATTATCAAGATGGTCTTATTTTGAAAGAGTGAGAAAAACAATTGACAATTATACAAAAAGGTCCAGACTGAAAACAGTGAATTAAGAAGAGTGGCACAAACAAAAGGCACCAGAAGAACACACTTGAGAAGAGCTCCCTTGAACTTGGTCTAATTAGAAAGCAAAAATTGGGGGAATTCTTTGCCATCCTGAATATCTTCTCTGCGGGGAATGAAAGCAGCTGGCACTATATGAATTAGAAGCTCTTTACCATCTAAACATGTTGGACATGGAACAGAATCCAGCTCCCCAGTCACAAAATGTTAAATCCCAGGAGGAAGAGATAGTCCCCATGGTCTGAAAGGACACAAAATATTTCTTTTTCTTTCTTTCTTTCTTTTTTTTTTTTTTCTGTGTTTGTGTGTGTACAAAGATCAAATTCTGGGACCTCTTCTTGCAAGTCAGGCGCCAGAACCACTGAGCTAAATCCCCAGCCAGGCAAGATGTTTCTGAGGTTTGAGTTCAAACTTGAATGGCTACCTCCCTTTTGTTTCCAAAATTATTTTATATTTACATAGGATGGTCCTTAATTCCCACAGACAAGTTTGTTTCCTGGGACAGAGGTCAAAAAGTCAAAGAGTAAAAAGCTTAAAAACGTTATCCATAGACTTCTGAAGGTCTCAGATTTCATTTTTATTTTCTGTCTTAGAGTTATTATTATCCATGTGACTTAAGCTATTAGATCATGAAAACTTGTTTTTAATATGACATAGATAGGAAATCATGACACGTCAATAATTTCTAGCATATTGACACAGCCCAAAATGCATCATTAATTTTCTGTCATTATTTAATCACTAATAATTGATCTTGAAAGGACAGATCCTTACTTTGCACTGTGTGTGTTGGCTTACAAAGGATAATTTATCATAGGTGGTGTTTTATCCACCAGAACCCAGGGCACTCCTGCGCTTTCTTATCACTTCCCTAGATCTGTGAGCAGTTTTTAAAATTCTCCTTTTACTGAAAAAGAAATTGTCCTGTTTTTTATTAATGAAAGTAAACACAGGAAGACGATAACTAAATAAATATGATAAATTACATAGGAATTAATAAGAGTAAATTGGGCTTTCCATGAACTGATGTAAAATGTCACCCAAGACATGACATTGAGTTGTAGCATAATACACAGTATGATATAGTTTTGTCAAAAATGCATGTATCACACATTAAAATATCAAATATTTTTGTTGTTGTGTATATATGTATATGAGAGCAAATATAAGTAATAAATGGATACATTTAATTGTACTAATGTTGGTTCCGTGCAAGGAAGGTCTACAATTGGAACTCAGATCAAATGATAATCTGGTGGTTATACCTTTTTAGATTGTATCATAGTTCATTTATTCAGTGAAAAGATAAATGTAAATTAATTTATAAAATTAGCATACAATTATATAGAAGTATGCTTAAATACAGCTCATGTAACTGAATTCACAATAACTTCTTAAATATTACATAATATCTCAATTGACAGATAATAGAAAAGACATTGATCTATGAAAATTCTAAAGGAAAACATAATGTGTAATCACATGACTGGTGACCTCTGCCCTTGGCCATGTGCCTCTTTATGGAATGAATGTCTATGTTGGTAAAGTTGGAACAGCAATCTGCCATTAGTATGAATCTGTAAGTCCAGAATACATGAAGTTCATGAGCAAAGCTAGGACATCATATTAAGTAGGAAGGTTATATACAGACTGCTGTTGCTACAAAAATTAATTTGAGAAACAGAAGATATCAGAGTCTGTCACTATGAAAAAACTGCTTTACCTGCCCCTGGAAGTATAAAGTAGACCAAATGAAAAATCAAATAATCTTTTTTAAAGCCCACATAGCTTTTCTTGTCTGTGTCACCTTTTATTTCCTGCCAGTGGAGATTCTCATTCTGCAAATGGATATGGACACACTTGCAGAATAGCGCAGTAGAAATTTGTATTGCCTATAAAATACGTTTGTCTTCCTTTACTTTTAGATTCTTTGGGGTTTCATTTTCATATCCCCCCCCAAAAAAAGGTAAGCCTAATGTACCTTCTGGTAGGAATTTCTACAAATATAGATTGTAGGATCTTTAGATTCAAATTCTTTTTATCCTCTAAAAACCATATGATATTATAGGAAAGCTCATGGAGAAGAGGCCTAATAAAAGATATTAAGAAAAATAAATATCCTGAAACAATTGTCATCATCTGTAAAGATAGCTTCATAAGAGAGAGCACACCTGCAACATACCTGAACCATTGGGTTCAGCCCCTTTCAGTCTGATTAATCTCTGAGGGACCTAGATGGCAGGTAAACAAGGAACACTGAACTACATGTATGTCTAAAATGTAAAATGTCTCTAAAATAGGAAGATCATGCTCTTCTATCAATACAAACCTGCTCACAGATCCAGAACTAGCCAGAAAGAAGTTCTACGATACCAGCCAAAATAGTGATACAACTAGACTCTCAGAACATTGCCTCAAACTCTGTTATCCTCTCCAAGAATATTAAGAGGCCCAGTCAACTAAAGATCTTGTAGATAACCACTTCTCATTTTGAATCAGTGCATCTAAACAGCACAACAACCCATCTCTTTCACAGTCAACAGGAAAGTCAAAACCCTTGTGGATATTAGTGCCTGCTCAGCAAGGTTGAGCCCCAAGCTGCTGTGGAAAATGCCAACACACAGGGTGCAGAGTAGGCAGTTTTCATTCAAAGGAAAGAAAAAACATGTTCAGAAGTTACAAAAGGAATTCTCCAAATGCTTGCCTTAGAAACGAATTTCCCATCACTTTTTTGAAAACACATTTTTCTGGTACATGAACATTTGCATACAGATTTAAACACTTTAGTCAACTTGCAAGCACAGCAAATAATTTCTCAGACACTGGGAGATAAATATAAAGACTCTAGAACCTTATAAGACCATGGAAATGTGAAAGCTCTGTTTTTAAAGATGCATTAACTTCAGAAATGCCAACTGGGTGGAGCCCTTAGCAGTTTTTGGGTCTCTTCATAATGGCACCATTGTACATTTTGTCTACTCAAAGTTTAATGGGTTTTAATATTATCCCTTCAAGCAAGGGAGTGTCTTGTATCCACAGAAACATCACTGTGAATCTGAATAGAAGCGGCTTGTTTACTTTCCCCTACTAGACAGAATCTTGTTTTAAAGGTTACAATGAAAAGTTGCAGTGCATAGGGACAAACCTTGAGTTTGCTTCTTTCACTATGGCTTAGATGTTCTTAAGTGCATTAAGATCTCTACCTAATGTCAGATGCTTAGGAACTGGGCAAGTGTGGCTAAGTATAAGGGAGGAATGAAAATTAGATCCAGGATTCCCCTGAAAGTGTGTCAGCTTACAAGTCAAAGACTAAAAATCACACAATATTCCTCCTACAATGGTCCTTACCAATCTAATTTGTAAGAATTTAATTTTTTCAAATGCAATTTGATAGAAAAAAAATCATCTGGAGCTACCATCAATGTAGCACTTTACTTTAATTTGTAGCATTCTTTCAATGCCCTCCTGTGAGAGAGTTATTGTTATTATCCTGTTTAGACATGAAAAACTGTGGCTGACAAAGAAAAAGAGCTTTGCTGACTTCCCCTCAAATGCCAGCTTCTCTGTGAGGAATTTTCTTCCTCACAGAGAGGAAGCCATACTGCCCAGGTGTGGTGGTCCATGCCTATGATCTTGGTGCTCTGGATAGCTGAGTCAGGAATATTGCAAGTTCTTGTTCAAGTTGAGTGACTTAGTGAGCTTCTTGTCTCAATATAAAAAGGGCTGAGAACATAGCTAAGTATAAAGGCTCCAAATTTGATCTCCAGTACTTTTAAAAAATCAGTGCTATCCCCACACTTTCTCTTCTATTTTGGCTATTTTATTTTTTCCTTTGTCACTTATTTCCCTCTGATACAGCATATACTTAATTTATTTTGGCTCTTCTGACCCTTTTAGCATATGAGCTTTATGAAGAAATAGACTTTCTTTCAGTCATTGCTACTTCCCAGAAAATAAAGTACCTGGCATGTTATTACCTCTCAATAAATATCTGCTGAATAAAGAAATAACTATAGAAACTATCAGAGGCCACAGCAATTAGTGGACCTCGTATTTGGAACCACAAGCCTATCTCACAGCACACACACAGAAACATTTTGTTCCTACTCGAGGTCACTTACTGTCTTGGTCTGTTTTAGCTTCTGTACTTAAAAGTATCATAAATAAGATGGCTTACAAACAACAGAAATTTGTTTCTCACTATCCTGGAAGCTAGGAAGTCTATTATCAAAGTGCTAAAATATTTGGTGTCTGATGGGGAAAAAAATAGTTAGATTTTATTTCACTTCAAGACTAGATTAGATTTACCAATCAGATTTCAAACAAAAGACATACCTAGCCATCTACTCTGATACTTTAATATTTATCTTGTCCACAAACATCACATAACAGCTGGGTTTCACTGTAATTCAGGAGACTACATTGGTGTGGCATTTATTCGAAGTTGAGTTATGACGTGGCTCTTGACCAGATAGTAGACACTTATATAATTAATACAGAATGAAATTCTCAGTTTGGAATTACAGCCTTTTCCTCCTCATTCTGATTCTACTCTTCTCCAGGCCCTGGAGTCTCTGCTAATTTTTGCCATTTTCTTTATCAGTGCATTCTCTAAGGCACAACAGCAAACCCCTCCCTGCCTATCCTCAGATCTAGCCAAGGGAGAACAACATGCCCAATAAGAAAGGTGCAAGAGGAAAGCAACTGTAATTTATAGAGTCGTTAATAGTCTTGTGTCACCTTGTCTTCCAAAAACAATAGGGCAGTAATTAGCTTGGCTTGCTCAGCCAGCCATCCCATGATAAAAGGCAATGAATGGCAACAAATGGAAAGACAAAAAAAAAAAAAAAAGTTTATATGCAAGAGACCTTTAAACATTTTATTATCATTTAAAATAAGGAGGTTTAGACCTTTAATTATATAATTAATAGCCCAAGAAGCTACTTGTCTGGACAGAGGGCATACCAGCTCCAAGCACCAGAGTGAAGGTGCCTAAAAGCAAGCTCAACACAGCCAGGTGCAAATTATAAATTCTTTTACAGGCAGCAACGACATCTAAAATCCTCTGATCCTGCTCATGAATCTGCTTCTAATAAGTTCTGTTATCCCCGAGGGAGCCACCATGACTGGCAGCCTAAAAACCACATGGAAAAATTAGTAGGTAGTCACTAACTCTGTTTACTTCTAGACGTGGTGCTTACTTGACAAAACACCTCTGTTATATTATTCAGCAGATTTGTGTGTCTACATATATATGTACTTTCACACAAACACAAATATACATATACACAGATTAGGTGCATACAAAAATAACCAATCTTCTCCACATCCAGCAAGGCCTCAAATAAACAAGGAAACATGACTGGAAATTCAAGAGAGGGAATTAGGGGCACCAATGAACTTTTAAAAGTGAAACTGCCTTTGTTTCACTTTGGCTCTGTTGGTGGGGAAACTCCATAAGCAGAAGCTCACGTGGCCCAAGCTTAGTCAAATGGCACACTGGGAACAGGAGTGAGGAAGGGGATACCGAAGAAGAAAGGACTCATCTACAAAGTGCTGCAGAGCATGGCACACAGTCCTAGCATCTCAGCCTCAGCCACTTTGAGATGGGCCTATGACTGCCTCTCGGAGTCACTCTGCTGTCCTGTGTCTTCATGGTCTTCGTACATCAATTCCTTTACCTCCCTCCCCTGGTCAGAAATCCCCAGGGAGAAGAACTTCACACTCTGTACGACCTTTAGATCTACGTGGTTTCTTTTTTCACATTTCCACTTATTGTACTGAAAATCTCCCACCCACAGAGGCCCGTTTCTAGTTCTGTCTTTCTCTTCAGGCCATCCTTGGCCCACTTAGGCATTTCTTGAGCATTCCCTTGCTATCCAAGGCTTTCATGTACCATGTTGCTCCAATTTAATCATCTTTTCAAAGGAATTTGTTGTATCTTGCTGAGCATTTCATAAACTTTTGGGTGGCAATTACTGTGCCTTATCTATCCTTCATCTTCTATACCTGCTTTAGTTTTTTGCAAATAATAAATGCTCAGTAAGATTTTTCACATGTTTAGAAACAAATACACTCCAGTTAATAAACCTGAGTCCCAGAGGCAAGAACAATTCTTGGGAGTTTGCACTGAGACAGGACTTCCCTTCAAGAACAGAGGACCTACCAGCTCCAGGCCTTAGACTGCTCTCTAACTGAGTATGTTCTGCCATTATGGGGCACCAAATAGTCACTGCTCTGGATTCCCTCAAAGCCCTAAAGCTATGGTAGCCCTTGTGCCTAGGCCAACCCTTGTGCTGGGATATGTAACCAATTCAATAACCTAATCTCCAGGCTTGTGCAATTTTCACTCCTTGTAAGGAAGTCAAAAGTCCTTGCAGAATCAGTCTGTTCCTCTGAAGAGAAAAACAATAGGGTGTGGTTGGCAGAAAAGTAGAGTGCTAGCCAAATAAATGTCTCCTGGAAAAAATCTCGTGCAGAGAAAACAGGTATGGCCACTCTGTTCACTGTAGGTAGAAATCTGCTTCAATCTAAGGCTACAGATATGTACACACAATGGTTGCTCACTGCTACCTACCCACGAACCACCATCAAACACTTCTCCTGGGGAAAATATTGGTTCAAAACAATGGAAAAGATGGATGCGATCAAGAGAATACAGCTATGGGAATACTCAGAACTTTGCTATGGTTCTTAGGACTGTTTTACTATGGCAAATCTTCGCAGTCAGCAAAGGAGATATCTGCCAACGTTTCTGTCTCTGCAAAAACTCCAAGGCTCTATGCACAAAGCCTCAGGACTCTGGGCCAAAAACTACTCCTGTGGGTCACGCACAAGACTTTCTTAGCCAGACCTGGTGTTGGTTTTGGGCACCAAAAGCCACGGTGTATCCTCTCCCACCACCCTTGATCCCTCTTCTGTCCATGAAGCCAGACTTCTCCCAGGTCTCATTCCTCTGGCACTTTATTTAGGGAAGAGAATTAAATTCAGTCAAGGGTGAGGAGGGAGGAAAAGACTTTGCAATTAAATTGCTAATTAGGAAGTACCAACCTGAAGAAGCTAATTTGCACTGACCTATTTAAAATATCTAGCCTCAGATCATGCATGAACGGAGGTACAGCCTTTCATGCGTCAGCCAAGTGGCTTTCTTTCAGAGCAGTAGCTATCAATAATTCCATGCTGAGGACCATCTGATAGGAAATCAACCGCTGGCCCCTGGAATGCCCGCATTCCCCACTGCTCTGTTTTCCCAGTTGTCTGCTCTGTTTATAAATTGTCCATTTATAGCAAATCCAGCACCTGCTAGGAACACCTCATCCTGCCAAGTGCTGCAGTGCATCTCAGAAAGAGCCACTATAGATGTTTTCAGTTCCTTTTAACCTTTTCCCAACCCTGGAGTTTGAATATTTGCATAGGAATTCTGAGGGAGGACGTTTTCTGTTCAGAAAAGGCCAGATAGTCTATTAAAAGTTAGCATTTTGCTCCACTTTAAAAAAGAAAGAGCAAAATTTTCATTCCCTTGAGAGATACAATGCTCTCTTTCTGAACAAGTCTGATCAGGACACAGTAAAAACAACCTCTGAAAAATTCAGTGGGGTCAAAATGCTTTGGAGAAACTTAAGAGAATCTTTCACTGTTGCATAGCTTTTTAGCTCCCTAGTAAGCAGGACAGATACTGCTGCCTACCACTTAAAATCATTATGTAAAATATATATAAAGATACTTTTCCTGGAGTGAAACCCAATATGTGACCTAATTTAACCTGGATTTTCTTCTGCTATTAATTTGCCAGTTATCTATTTGAAAAATGCCTAGAATTAATTCTCCAAGTTTCATTCCTATTATGCTGTGTTCAGATTGCTTGTTTGTTGAAAAATCAAATCAAATCAATAGTTCATGGGTTCTGGAGGGCTGTGAAGGTCAAACCAGATAGTGCAGCAGACAGACACTCACTGAGTAAACCTGAGAAGATGGGATGACTCCTTGATGTTTCATTTAACACATACCCACAATGATCTTTCTCAAGAATAAGTCTGTTACCCTTTGAAAGGCAGAGAGGGAGACCCTGAATAAAGTGACAAAGTAAGCGAGGCTGAGCAGGGGACACTCCTGACTCCCTGTATTTTCACAGGAGGACTCAAGGGCTTCATATTCCTTGTTACTCATTTGTTTGTTTAAATTGAGATGTTTGGATTAAACCCAACACGATGCAAGGTGATTATTTCTAGTGGACAGTAAAGTCAAGTGGTTGTGAGACCAGGAAAAACAGAAGTGACTCAAGAAATGGATTGAGAGGGTACAGAATGAAACACAGATCATAAACACTTCATGAAAACTTTATAAACCTTTTGGGTGGCTTGTTTTCCTTTGCCAAGGCCAGGATCCTTCGCAGTCCAGCCTGGGATAGTTGTAGCCTTTTGCTGCATTTTATACAGAGCGAGCTAACATTAGATTATAGAGGCATTGATTATTTCCTTCCAAAATGGAACTGAGCTTAATCAGTACATGTTACTCACTGCAAATCATCCTTGCTTTCTCTTTAGTCATTCGATGGCCATCTGTTTTACCAACCTGGATTCTTTCACTCATCACAGAAGTCAGACCCTATTAGTTGAGTTGATCTCTGAGATGCCCCTGCTGGAGAAAGGAATGTGCAAATTAAGAGACTACAAATCAGTTTGAAAACTCAATGACTCCTTCCCATAAATCTATGTCCTTAATATTAAAAATCATTCAGAGGTGCTGAAAAGAAAGCGAACTGATAGCTACAGAAAACAGCAGCCCTACTCTCCTCGGGGCACCAATTAGTAGTCAAGAGAGGTTATGCAGATCCAAATCCATATTCTGCTACCAAAAATAGAAAAGAGGAAATCTTTGAAGCCAAAGAAGGCCTAAGAATAACTGTCAGCAAGAGGCACAGCCACATGGACAGGAAGCAATGCTCAAGTGGCAGTTTTGTGCTGCCTTTTCCCCCTCCCCGGGAGCTCTGCACATTCATCCCATTTAAAAGATAGCTTTTAAAGGCCTCCCTTCAGCTCGGACGTGGAGGCCTGCACAGCCGGCTGCTGCAGCAGCTCAAGGGCTCGCTGAGCCTCGCTTCCATACAACCCTTGGGGTTGGTCTTATTTCCCCCAGAATCATTTCAATCTGTTTAGAACTGAACAGTGAACTCTTCATAGGCCACGCTGCACAGAGAAGGCTCAGTAAGAAATGGCTGGCTAAGAGAATATTCATTTCCCATTTAGCTTTTTAATTTTTACATTTCAACTGAACTGTTGTCTTTTTCTTTTTAATACTCATGAAAGTCGATAAAGCTTGTTTATCTCATGGGCTTCAAATAATGCTATTAAAATGTACACTTGAGTATATTGTATGAAAAGGAATCAAGTTAAAAGAGATTCTTTGAAAACAGAATAAGGCTTTAGAATAGCCTGTGGAACAGCTGGGGGTTCCAAGGGGGTCAGGACTGTGGGTGGTGATGGGGCAGCCTGGTGTTCAAAGAGTGGAAAGTAGTGTATAAGAGATAAGGAAAACTTTGTCACACTTGTGTACAAAACAAAAAATTGTGTGCCCCTTCCTCTGAAGACACACATGCACACCCGTGCGGGTGGTGGAGAGAGACTGGGTTTCAGCCCTCCTCCCTCCCTTTGGCCTTAGCCTCCAGTACAAGACACAGCCTGCACCAAAGCACATGTGGAAGCTCAGGGAAAATGTGTACAAGAGATTGAAAGGCCCAAATGGGGAACTTTAGAAATACTGTTTTGTTTTTTTTCAAAAAGAGTTACAGTTGCTTTGGGTGGCATACAGGAAATCCTGTTTGAATCATAGCTGCTGCTGCTGGTTGGGTTAAGGGAGGAGTGTTAACAAAGCTGATTTCTCCAAATTAGCACTATCAAAACATTCCAGAGGAACATTTTATCCTTGCTGTGCTTTATATGATTGTATGGGAGCTTCATCTTTATCACGTCCTTTGAATAAATTCCAAGATTAATACTATTTAATATTTATCAGGATCAAGATTTAAGCCCAGACACACATTGCTATAATTATAAATTCGACCCTCAAACAAGACATGAGAATATCTGAACTTCATATGATCAAAGGTGGGATTCTTTTTTTTTTAAACAGGGTCTCGCTTTGTGGTTCAGGCTGGCCCTAAGCTCAGTCTCAAACTCACATCACAGTAATCCTGCTGCTGCTGCCTCCCGAGTGCTGGGATTACAGGCATGAGCCACCATGCCCGGCACTGTGGTATGTGGTACTGGTTGCTGCTAGGCATGAGTCTCCACACCCAGTATGTATGTGGTTACTGGGGAATTGAACCTGGGCCCTTGTGCTTACAAGACAGGTGCTGGAACCACTGAGCTATATCCCCGGCCCCAAAGATGGAATTCTTAAACTGCCTTTATAATCTTTAAGTTCTTGAATGCTTCACTGAAATTACTGATTAAAGTTCAACCCAAAGAAAAAATATAATAACTATCACCACTCAGACAGATTGCAAGATTGTTTTTGCAAGAGATTGAAAGAGCCTCAATTTGTGTCCTAAACCACACCAATATGTGTGGTTAGCAAGATTGGAATTGGCAAAAATCATTTTCACAGAAAGCAGAGAATCAGAAAAGACAGTAAAAATGGCATTGCATATTTACTACTAAAACACAGTTTTTAAGTGACGAATGTACCACTCTGGTGCAGGATGTTGATAGTGGCAGATGTTGGGGGAGATAGGCAGAAGGCTTCTAGTTTTGCACTTTCTGCTTAATTTTTCTATGAACCCCAAACTGCTCTTTAAAAAAGTAAAGGCTACACACACACACACACACACACACACACACACACACACAGTGTGTGAGTTCTAATTGGCTTGTCTTCCACAACAAATCAGATTCATGGACATGACACCCAACGTAGCAGTGTGGAATTTTTTCAGAAAACAGTGCTGCCTTTCTGCCTGCTAAGGCAGATTCTCCCATATATTCACACACTGTGGGCTGTATAAACTTTTAACGTGTTAGTGCTCCCCTCAGTTGTCATCTCTCTTGCATTTAGTGTTCACTCTTGCATCATCTTTTTCAATGTTCAGCAAAACACATGAATGACTAGCCACTTGGACTTCTTGTCGACCGCTGCCATACTTAGCTCAGGAAAGCATCTCCGAGTCTTCTGCTCTTACATGGATAGAGTGTCATGGAAACAGAACACCTCTCTCCACGTGTTTCCAGAGACCATCCGTCATCCTCTAGGCACAAAGGTCAGTAATTATGGCATTGTCAAGATTTTTGCTCATGGTAATATATG
>PVIR01010592.1:0-49522 GCA_004026965.1 Petromus typicus | reverse complement strand
TAAGAGAGTCACAGGAGCTCTTAATATCCGCAAGTCCCTGATTCCACACGTAGGCTAAGAAAGCACGGACAGGCATCGGGAAACCGCAGGTGGGGCGTAGACCAGGGTGCTCTCACAGTGCAGCAGTAGACCTCCTTCTCTAAGACAGGAAGTGAGCAGTTTCCCAGTGTCCTTCACATCTCTGTCCCTTCAGCTCTTCCCTTGGCTCCAGATTTTTACTTTCCTTCTCCCTGACAAGCAAACTCTTGCCATGGCTTCTGTACTCACTCTCTCTACCTCCTTCCCCCTGAATCTACGTAAGCAGAAAGCCGCCCTCCCCACCCTGCACGGCCACCCCACTGGTCTGAAGTCAGGTCACGGCCTTCTCGTCTGCTAAATCTGGTGCTCATTTCACAGCTCGATTTCTTCCTCCTTCTGGTACTTCATTAACGTTCAAAGGCACTTGCCATTCCATGGTTTCCTCTACTTTTCCATTTTATCAGTCTCTCGCTGCTTCACTTTCCCGACTTCTGAACTAAGTAAGGGTGGCTCAGGTCGCGCCCCTTGACCTCCCTCGGTAGTCTGCACTTGCTTTTCCAGGGACTCCGCCCAGGTCGTGGTTCTCGGCAGCTCTCCTGCAAGGCAGCTATCATCTGACCTCCAACTTGGGATTCAGATTATATTTAAACTTGTCTACTTTATATCTTAACTTGAACGTTTCACAACACAGCTAATATTTTCCCACTAAATCTATTCTTTCAAATTTTTTCCCTTTATCAATTAATAGAAACTACCTTTCTCACTTTCTCAAACCAAATGCTTGTATTTCATCATCGAATCACTCTCATTCACCTTTGGAAGCTCCGGCTGGCTCTTCCTTCAGTTCCCAGAACCATTCCCACCACTCCAGCAGGTTCTATTGTCCTTGTCCTGGCTTACTTCAAGCCACCCGCACCTCCTGCTCACCCCCTTTGAAAGAACTGGGTCATTCCCAACATTGCGGTTACACTATTCTTATGGAAAAAAAAAAAAGAAGAGGACCCTGAGCTTCATTACTCACACGTTTGAAGTCAAAACCCTTCTGTGATCTATAAGGATGCAGGCAGCACTTGCCTTGCCTGCCCATACTGACCAGCCCGTAACTGATGGCCGCCACTCTCTGAATAGTCCCGCCTGCCTCCATGACAGGCCTGCACACTTGCTGTCCCCTTGCCAGAGATTGTCCCTCTCAGACTTCCAAGTGGTTCCTTCTGCCACTTTAATTATGTCTGTGCTCTGAAGTACCAGATTGGGAGTACTCAAAATACATGACAAAAATCACTTTCACTGTGGCACACATTGTATTACTTTGAGTTTTCATCTTTGCACTAATCAGTACTTAAAAATGATTTTATTTAGTATCTGCTTCCTCTGACAAATGTAAGGTTAAGAATGGGAATGTAGCTCAGTGGCACCACACCTGCCTGGCAAACACAAAGTCCTGTGTTCCATCCCCTGTATTTAAAAAAAAAAAAAAGTAAGGTTGATATAGGCAGAGATCTAACAAGCAAATGTCTCCAGCAACCAGGACAGACTGAAACATAATATGTGCTCAACATTACTGGTAGAAAAAATGCACAAACAAACAAAAAACAGTGCGTGCAGAAACTCGTCAACGATGCCATTCTTGGGTTGTTAATATACAGTGCTCCTCTACCCAGCACTAAACAATTTCCTTTTAGCTCACTGGACACAGGACAAGCCAATGTAAAAACAGGACTGGCTCAGACAGATGCTGCTCAGCTCCCGCTCGCGGGGCTCTAGCAATGGGGACAGAAGAGTCACAGCACCTTGTTCTTACTCTGAACATGGAACTCTGGAAAGACCATCGGAGACGTTTCTATCACCCTGTCACCTCTAGAATCTGCCCTGATCTACAAATATGCTTGAACCAATTTTAAAAAACCCTGTCACCCTATATTTACTTATGAATTACAATATTCAAAATTAACATTACAAAGCCACTCTTCTGAAGAAGAGAACAGAAGTTAAAGACAGATGAATTAGATCTCAATTCTAAGTAGCCAATCAAAAGATCAAAAGACTATGTAAAAATGAGCCTTACTATAAACACAGCATGCTTTTCTCATCTTGAAGTTTTTATTCATTAATTTCTTTCCCAGTTCAATAATTACATATGCAGAACTGATAACATAACGGGGTTTCTGATATGTGGTTAAAAAATAATGAGTGTGAGCAGCTAAGTCCCAACAATTGTTGTCAACGGGAACCTTTATAGAGAAGATACAGGGAAGCCACAAGGAAACAGAAGAGGGGGGAGGGGAGCAGCTACTCGGGGCAGAGCAGAAGTCAGGAGACAACGGACATACCGGAGGGAGCAGGCCACCAGTCAGACCTGTCACCTGCTCACCTCAGGTGAGACGGGTCTATCTTAAAACATCCAGACATTCCAAATACGCTTAAACCTGTTTAGACCGGCTGTGCCCTGATAAGTGGCTGGAGGCTTAGGAAGATATATTTACTCTTTCAAATCACTGATCATATTTAAATACATATCAAAATTTTCCTTCATACATACTGAGCAAAAATTGTTGATTTAAAGAAATGGCTAAAAATGACAAACATTAGAAGCTCATTTAAATTCTTGCTTTATGAAGAATATTCAAAATTTTCAATATGTGATTTCATTTTCTTACTGTTACCTTATTTTATCTTGTTAATCATATCCTAGCTTATTAATTAAAGAATAACACTGTGCAGTAAGAAAAATTATAAATCTGTCTTGATGCTAGTTAGGTCTCTGATGGAACAAAACAGACACCATTTATGAAAGGTAAAGCCAAAGAGCTCTCTACAAATGCCAGTTCAGCTGAGGTACTGGAGCATAAGTGTATCCATTTTTATTTGGTCCAATTCTAATTTATAATAGAAATGTAACAATTTTAAAATGCTGACATTATAGATCAATACACACAACTATATTTGATTATCAATCACTGTGGAGTATATCCATGTTAATTTCATAGAACTTAGTTCCAATGGGTCCCAGAACTAAATTAGTAACAACTATAAGTCAAGTAAATCTAAATATCAAAATAAACCACCTGTTTATTTGTATAGGAAATATATTCATTTTTGTGCATAAAAATGAAAACACAATACTCTCATGTTTATTTTTGTTCATTAACCCATAACTGCTTCATTTTCTACTTTAAAAGTCTACCTTGACTATTTCTAATTAGTTAAATCAGTTATTTTTGCTCCCTGTGGTAACAAGGGTTAGCCTGGGCCTGCACTGAGCTGCATTCCAACCCCGTTTTCTTTTCGAGACAGTCTCACCAACTTGCTGAGACTGGGCTTGAACTGCATCCTCCTGCTTGAGTCTCCAAGAGAGCTAGGATCAGATGCCTGCACCACCATGGCTAGTTTAGTTCAGCTTTTATTCATTTCAATTTGAATATAATTTCTGGATTGAGAAATATCTATGTTGTGTGTTTCTAAATGTTTAACATGACCACTACAGTTTTCCTGAGAATCTTGCCACTTAATGTGATCAACAGGCAAACCTTCCAACTTTAATGCCATATAATTCCAACAAAAAAAGACAGTCTTAGAATCAATAAGGGCATCAAGAAGGTAAAGTTCATATTCAACAAGAAATACATAAAACACATGTTTTAAATATTATACAACATAAATTTGGACTAGTATTTATGCTCAGTTAATCTAGAATTTTTAACTGTATATTCATGCATACTAAAACATCATGTCATTACATGTGTCTAATATATAGAAAGGCACTCTTAATTTCATTTCAGACTTGCCTTTTTTCCCATTATTAGGTTGGCTCGGTGCTTCTCCCTCATTGTCTTTATAACATCAAAAACAGACAACACTGATTAATAATTCTGTTCAGTAACAACCCAAAAATAACTGAGCACACCAAAAGAATGAAATCACACATGAGAAAAATCCATCAATCCATGCACTAAACATGACACCCAAAATTAATGAACACAAAACTAAAGTATATATTTCCTACCTTACAGGAAAAGTAATAAAAAATAAGCACAAGAAATAGAGCCATTTTACATTAAATTTATGCCTTTGTGCTAATTTCATGTACAACTTACTAGTTAATTTTGAAAGACACATAAAACAAAATAGTTCAGCAAAATGGACTTCTTACTACTGACAAAGCTAAGCTAACATGACATTAACTATGGATCACATCCTCAAAAAGACACTACTTTCAAACGACTTCATAATGATGTCACTTAACGAATGCAAAGGGTTTTGATATTTATGTGACAGCTATAAGCCTCTGACATGCTGCAAGCAAAAATGCCTCTATTTCTATTATCAAATATATTCTGATGATTTTTCTTATCTAGTGACACTAAAAATTCCTGCCAAGTAGGAACGGGAGCTGAGGATATTTTAGTTGTAAAGCTACCAGTTCTACTTGGGGAGTGTGAGCAACACAGAGCACTGCGTTGTTTTTTCCAGTAGGATGGAGAAAAAAGGTACATACACTTCACTATTCATAATTTAAAAATGAAGAGTGCTTAAAGATTTAATAAAAATAGATTTAAGGACTCTATACTTTTCAAAAGAGTTAAAATGTAAAGGCCTAAGAGCTTAAGAATACTAGGGCTGAATTATGAGTTTCAAGTAAAAATAGTTAAACTTGATTTTAAAATACATGTATACATATTGCGATTATGTAATGTTTTGAGTCTTAAAACACTTTTAAGAATAGCCTAACAAAAAAGCAAAATTTATATATAAACATAAAATGTTCACAGAACATCAGAAATAATGAGTCTGCAAACCATTTAGGGGGAAAATTCTAAAGGAAGAAACTGTGCCCCCTGACTACTGACCCAGAACCAAGAGGTACCACGACGAAGTTCATTGTCACTGCTCTAGAAAACACCACATGGGTAAAGATCATAGCTGTTAAAAGTTTTAAATACTAAATAACATATTCAACCCGATGGGTAAATCAGTCAAAAAGTTGTCTAGATAACTAGTATTTTGTCATGGGTAAAATTAGTTGAAATATTTAGGTAATATATCATTATTTATAATTAGTACTGAAAGGCAACTTGGTATTTATTATACATTTATGAATGTGAAGCCTAAACTCTTCTGTGAACTTACACTTGTAACATTGATATACTTATTTTAGACACACAGACAGACCTGTTTTGACCTCCTCTCCCTGCTTTTCTACCCTTTCCTCTTCCACACGCACAGTTTCTTCATAAGCTTCTGTATTTGCACAAGTAAAGGAAAAATAAGACCAGACAGACAAGGTAGGAGTACTTCTTTTTAAATGAAATAAAATAAAATACTCATAATGATATAATGAGTCGCACTAAGACCAACAAAATTATTTTAAAGGAATTTAAGACATGCTATGGAACAGCAAGTAAGTTTACTGTTAATTATCACACTGTCATCTTTTATGATGTTAATGGTCTACAAAAGAAAAATTGTGGCCTAAAAATATTTGCAGTATGTTGATAACTAAGTTGGCAAAACACTGTATCTATAAAGAGTATATTGTTAGAAAAATGCTGTATAACTTTGATTCTAGAAAAACAAAATATTCGTCAATTTTTATTTTTTTACAAAATAGAAGCATACTGTGTTAGGGAAAATAAAATAATGATAATGCTTTTGAGGAGTTGAATATATCATACTTTCTATGTCACAAAATTTTTCTAGTTTTCAGCAAAGAGAAGATGATAAAACACAGTACCTCTCTCAAAACTAAAATATATAAGATTTTAACTAATTTAATTAACAAATAATATAAAATAATTAACCAAAATAAGAGTTAAAGTGCAACGTGCTCATTTTTAGTTGCTAAAGACAATTAGAAAATATGCATTTCTATGTCTAGTTTGATTTTAAATTAATGCCACTGAAGTACAAGTTCTGACAATTAGCTTTTTAGGAGACAGTCCAAATATAATTTGGGTTAAGCTGGCAATTGATACTGTATTTTAGATCATTGTACCTTTAAAATCACTTACAAGATAAAAATCTGTAAAAGATATTATCATTTTTAAAATGCAAGAAAATTACATAATTATGCATCAACTGAAGTCTCCATATTAATATTTAAGAACACACTGTTGAAAAAGCATCTATCCTGGTAAGCAAAGCAAAACAAATTTTTATTTCAAACTAAAATTATAATAGAAATTTTGGTTCCCTTTTCTTATATTAAACAAAAAAGGGAAAAATCCTAATTGGAGACATTGAAGAAAACTAGTGTTTGTAATGCATTCTTTAAGGAAAAACAAATCGCAGCTAGCACGTTGGTTGAAAAACCCTGGAGAACTTTTATCTGCCCACCTTCCCGCTGAGCAACACAAGTGGTTTCTGGGCAGACCTGCACACAGCATGACACCAGCATGAAGCTACAGAGAGCTCAAGGGACTACTTACTGCCATCAAAGACGCTAAAACTAAAGTTCTAAAACAATTGTGACATAAACTATGTTTCTAACTTCACACAAATGTTTCTATTTTTAAAAACTTTGAGAAAACCAAAAATTCCACACGTACTAGTGAAGTTTCCTTGAAGAAATTTAAAATTATACTCTCCCAATTTTACAAACATAATTTTGAGAATGCAGAAATCCTGCTGAAATAATTCTATCAGGAAGCGTAAGACGCCATTAATTACAACAGAACTGCTTGTTCAAAATTATGGAACATAATAAATAGAACCACAAAATAGTAGTCCATGATCACATAGCACAGCATGTATCATGTTACAGAAAGCAGTAAAGTGTTGCTGCTCAAATGCAATGCATTTACAAATTTTTTACAAACAATTTAGTGTAGGATATGCAGAATGACAAGATACACTATCTGAGGTAATTTTTCAGTTTTTAAATAAATATTTCATGCATTCATTCATGGCCTACAATGTGGCAGCCATTATTCTGTGTGCTGAAGATTTGGCAGCAAATAAAACAACCAATCATTTCACAGTTCTACTTGTGGAATATTTTTATTATTCTGGTAAATGTGTAACAGTCCACATAACTCAACTCAGTTATTCTGTCTTGAATCATAATGTACTATCTGATGATAAAACTATAAAAGCACATCACATTTAACTCGGATATACTATATGCAGTCCTGCTACATGAAATGTGATGCAGGAAATATAAACTACAATCACTAATTCAACAACTTCTTTCTCTAGAAAGCCAATTAGCAATTAGATATCATCAGAAACACAAAACGTAATATACGATAATAAATATAGCTAGACTATGTGTACATCCTCAATGACATAAAAAAAGACTGCAATTGATATCTTTAGTTAAAGTCACACAAAATCTAGAATTCTTAAAAGGCTAATTAAATATTTTACAAAGGAAACATTTTCTAGTCCTTTAAAAGAAGTTAAACACTTTGCATTCTTGGTGAAACAAAGAAATGTTAACTCCTTGCTATTATTTCCAAGTAAAAGGTGAGTATTTATAAGAATGATAAAGTAAAATAATTTTATGGCATGTAAAACCACATGGCGAAGGGACATCAATTGCAGTTGGGTTTATTTTTGCCTCCATAGCCCCCCAAAGGCTACCAGCACAAAGCAAACCCTCCTTTATGTACAGACCTTCATAAGGTTCTATCTCCTTGACTCCATTTTCTAGGAAAAACAAAATAAAAACAAAACAAAAAAGGAAACCAAAGCACAGGGGTTAAAACAACAGAAATTTCCAAAGGCAAAGAATGTATCATATATTAAAGAAAAGCTAAGTGGTGACTTAAACATATAAATGTATATCTGTATGAATATATACTTCATTTTTTAAAATGATGTTAAAAAGAATGTTCTGTTATCCATGCTAAAAGAGATCCTTTACCAGAGAATTAAAAATGTTGAAGAAGTATGTTTATGTGTATGTCAATAAATATTGCTTCTTATGAAAGAACTGAAATTACTAAAAACATCAGTATGACATGCATCTTTCTCCGAGTATTTATGATTACCTTTTTCTCGCACTCCAGTTTTGAGAGGGATCACCATTGTGCATCAGCTAACCAGTCCTTTGCAGTGTGTGAAAATTAATTTAGCTAGTTACTAAGAAACTTTATGCAATTATCATCAATTACATAAACTTAACTATAGCAAAGAAATAAAATCCAACTGTTTACTTAAGACTATTAAGCTTATTTTTAAAATGCATTTATTCAAATTTGAAAAATGTGCAAGAAGAGTAAAGATAGTTTACTTACAATAATATGTTAGTTGCAAAATACATAATACTATTCATAAATTAAATACTGTGAAATACACTCACGGTGTAAAATAACAAAAGGAGACAACTGACACAAAGGTAGTAAGAAAACCTCGGCTCATGTTAGCGTCCACGTGTATTTTTACATGACAGAATAAGAAATAAAACTTACTTCTCTCCAGTGTTCCTTTCGGTGGGAGCTGCGGAAGCTGCCGAACTCTGCGTCCTGCCACCGGAGTGCTGGACGGGCTTGTCTGGACAGACCCGGTACGCGGGTGCGATCTAGAAGATACAGCACCAATACCCACGTTCAGGACAAAGAATGAAACACTTCCATACATTTGGCTCATATGATAGCTGTGCAAGTGCAGTTTTAAGAGAGGATTAGCTGCTGATTAAAAGGTTAGGCAAACAGGACAAAATATGGATATTTGAATGATTTCTTAAATAGTAAAAGATGCTTACATTTTGTGTAATATGTATACATACACACATACATGCACACAAAACCCTACAGTAAGTCCATGGAGCTATGGATGTAAATTAGAATGCTATCCATTGGAAGCAAGAGGAGAATTCTGCAACTTTACAAAAAGCAAGTAGTTCACATTTCTTTCTACCAGACTCCAAACTCTTTAGCATTGACCTTCCCTCCTCCGTCCAGACATTTTCACTCAGGCTTATATCAAACACCCTTTCATTAAGAGATAGCCCATGAAACTGTAATAACATCCTAAATATTTCACAGTTCTGCTAATGAAAACATTAGTTAATATATCACTACTGGTTCGGACAGAAAGAAACTAAAACTTTAGTTGTGTTTACTGTCATTATGATGATTGGAAGAGTAATGTCTAATGGACACAAGTCATTTCTCATTGCTCAGGAGAATGCCACACAGCTGTCATGCGGGGATGCACCCAACTCCTGATTAATGAGAAATCACGAAACAGATGCAGTCAGGACAGCTCGTACACAAGTTACAATGATCAGCACACACTATTATACCCACTGGATATGAATAGTGTGTCTACACGGAAGAGGTTAGTGCTGAGCGTTACTAGTGACCAGCAGAGATGACAGAAGAGACCACTTAGCTGCCGGGAAAATAGAATGGTGTGCTGGTGGGTTAGGGGAAGGGAGTCCGATTGACTTCTCTTTCACCTCGATAAGGCAGGTGAGGGAGGGGCAGATCTTCCCGTCATTAATGAAGGCATCGACCTCATGAGGTTTGAGTCGGGACGCTCAGTGGATCTGGAGCGGGTGGTGGTCCGCTCAAGGAGAGGCCGCTGTTCTGTTGATCTGGATCTGTGATATGGCTGTCTATCTGCTGCTTCGCAATCCCTGCAATGTCAGTCACAAAGCAGCTCAGTTCACCTTCAGTGCCCTTTTGCTGTTTGGTTATGATGCATCAAACTGACTTTGAAAAGGTAATTGGTTAAGATTTCTGAGTATGTAGGAAAAAAACCTCCCCAACATATTTTGAGCAAATTCTCACTGAATTTCTTAAGAACCTCTAAGGAACCAAACTATGCCTTTCATACAGATTCCCACCGAAGAAAACAGAAACTGCTGATTTATAATCAGTGAACATTAAACTTCTTGCTTTGAAAAATGAATTTCCGAAACAAAACACACGAATTGTGTATTACTCTATTTTAAAAGAAATGACTTTTTCTAATATTTTCAAAAGACTGAAGTAAAACCATGTAAGCATTCATTCTTAAGTCTTGGAAGTTATTTATCAGTATTAATCAGAAGTAACTAAGGAATTAACAGGCTTTAACACAATCACCACATATCAAACACGTGAGCATTCCAAGAGAAGCATCAAAATGAGCTCAAAGTAAAATTGGGCAAAAGTAAAGTGAGTGGCTATATTTAACCTTCTCTGAAAGAGAAGCCATTCTGCAGAGACCAATAAGTAATTGGTCCAGCTGCCTCAGGGCATATTCAACTTCAGCCAGTGCAGAACCTGTATTACCTGACTGGAATAACAGTTCTAAAACAATATCATCTCTTCAGGATAAACAAATCTAGTAGTAAAATTTAATTATTGTTTCAGAAGTCATGTTTAAATTTAAATAACCTATCATTATTGATTTTTATATCCCCAGAGATTAGTATAATGCTACTTATACCTAATGCGATCAATAAATATTTTCTACTACTAATCCCATGATTTGTAAGACAACTCTAAAAGCAATGCCTTTGGCCCCACAATTCAAGTAATAACTTTACTCAAAAGTATAACTGAAATCAAGTTATTATTTCCCCACCCACTTGTAACAACAAATGGAAACGCTTAGTTGCAGCAAGTAAAGTAAACATTAATCACATCAAGGACTTTCACCTGACATGTGAATTCTTTCAATCTTATTTTTCAAAATGAAAAATTATAAGCAATTAAAGAAAAAGAAAAATACGAGGAAAAAAAAGAACAATTTCCCAAACACATGCATTATGCAGCATGTAATTCTAGACCAGGAGACATCAGATTAGATGATTTTACAAAGTGAGTACTGGATTCACTCTATATCACATCTTGTGATTATTTTATATTACAAAATTATAGGCTAAATGCATAGGTCAAATAATTTTTAAGTAATTTAAATCTGAGTAATGACAACTTAGATTGATGAGATTGATATGCTAAGGTCACTTAAATATTTTTATGTAAGTATATCCAGAACCTGTCAAATATAGAAAATATTTAATTACAGGTTAAAGAGAGAAATGTAAAGCCAGCCTCAGTATAAAAATCAAAGTTCTGCTTTTTCTGATAAGCTATTTTAGAGAGAACACTTTTTAAAAAAATGAATATGCTGATAATTTGTGACATGTTGTCAGTGTAACATCTCTGTATATGTTCACAATAATCAAGGGGACCTCTACTTATCAACCTATGTATTTCTTAAATTTCTAAAAGCACAGGTTTTGAAAAATATCAATCAATGACACTGATCTTGACACTCAACTTTTCTCTAGGTCTTGGAGCTGCTGATAAGAAAATCTAAAGCAGTACTGAATGAATTACACAGACCGCAGCAGGCTCTTCCATGACTGAGACAATGAAATTCAGATCTCCCACCTCTGTTTTTATTATACAAACTTGAGGATGTGAATTTAAAAATAACTTTGAATGGCAGCAATGAAGAAGTGGGAAATAACAGATAACTACTTGCAAGATTTGATACACGTTAGCGTGTTCCTGAGATCCTCACCTGTGGTCTGAATTCCAATGTCCCAGCCTCCTTTAGACTCCTACTTGCTTTACTTGCATGTAAAAGGGTGCATTCTCAAGCAGGGTGGCCTTAAACTCTACCCAGTGCTAAGTGGGAAGTCACAAAATGAAAGGGAGACTTCACATATTAAATATTAAATATATTCACATACATTAAATCTTTAGGTAAATATTCAACTTTATTTTTTAAAGTGTTTTGATGACCCCTGTCCCATTTTTAATATATCACTTATATTTTCTCACTATGTTTCAAATATTTCTGATTTTGAATGTGGCACTCACCAGGATGGACACACTGCTCCCTGGGGGCCTCTAATCTAAACTGGCGGCACCTGGAGCGGGGGCTGCTTGCTCAGCCCTCCACTACTCTGTGCCAACTGGCAGTATCCTGGCCACAGCCATTATCTTAATAACCAGCCTTAAAAAGCACACAGACTCTGAGATGAGGACTGACGGACAACAGGGCACAAGAAAGACAACAATTTAAAAGGCCTCTAATTTAAATGCCAGTTATTTACTTATAAGAAGAAACTGTAACAAATACTAATTCACTGTAGTAATTCCTTTTAGTCATTTTTAAGGAAAAAATAATTGTATAATCATCCAGAGAAGCTGTCAGTGTTCAATTATCTTTCCTGTTTGCCTGCTTTTAAATTGTTTTTTAAATGTTCAAGTTTCTGATGCAACTTCCTATTTATTTAAGTCACTTCTGCAGCTTACTTAAGGTCCTCATTTTCCCTGCAAGTCTAGGGAACAGGGAAGGAGGACTTGCTGGCATTCTTCTCTGAGAACTCTCTTATCCACCCAGCCACGCATCCGTTACCCACCATCCATCCATCCCCCGATCCAACTCCAGATCAATCAGGCTCAATACAGAGCATCTACACATGCAGGAAAGCCTTCGAATAATAAAAAAAACATTTAAATTAAAACGACTGCCGCAATGAAATGTTTCAAAGTAATACTCATAAGTCAAAAAATTATGCTAGAATAAAACTCAGAATCTGACATATATTAAAAAAGAGAAAGATATTTCATATTTCTATTGTTAAAATGTCATAAGTAAATATGATAGGTTTACCAAAAATATTGTATGTTAGGTGTGGTGGTGCACACCTATAATCCAGCGCTCAGGAAAGACAGGCACAAAGATCTCAAGTTTCAGCCTCGTATAGGCCACTGAGTGATTTAGTAAGACCTAGGTCCGAGATAAAAACTAAATAATGGTGCTAGGGCGGGAGCTCAGTCCGAAGGTTCGGGGTCTGCTCCCAGCACCAGGGCAGGGCTGGGGCTCAGGGCCTTGGAACAGCAGAGGCCCAGGCGCACGTCCGTGGCGGAGTGTCTTCCTTCTGTTCATGGTGTGTGAGACTGGTTAGCTGCTTAGCAGCACAAACACTGCATTTTGTCAAACTAGTATTTTCAGTGTCTAGAGATTTTCTGGTGGTTGACTCTAGAACTGAGTGATAAATACACTACAAAATATAATAAACATGTAAGAGTGAGATTCTGAAGAAATGTAACATTTGTATAATAATTTAATTACATGGCTCAAATTCAAAGTTATAATTTTCATACTCTTCACAATGTGCAAAACACATATTCAACTTTTTGAGAACTGTGCTATTTTAGCACTGCTTCTAACATTAAGAGAATTTCAAGACATGGCTTGAGGGTTAGGGCAGGCTGCAGACCGGGCGCTGCCCTGAAGAAACCCAAGGTTCATCTCCAAGGGTGGGCCGCGCGTACCACCACAAGTGTGGAAAGTAAAGAGGTAATATCATAGATAGGAATATTTTATTATTTTGGAAGAAGACAGGTGAGTTTATCCTTGGTGATGACAGCTTTCTCTACAAACTATTTCTCAGGTAAAAATACTTTATCAGTTATAAAATAAATTAGCCTTTTCAAAAATAACAATATAGTTATCCAAGTTAAAAATAATAAAAATGTGAAAATGATAGCAATATTGAAATTATTAATGTAGAAAATGATATTACTACCACAAACAACTTTATTTTATCAAGAAAAAAATAAATGTTTTTATCCTTGCAGAGGTATTTTTAAGTCATTAAATGAAAGTGAAAAATTAGATATGCCACTTTCTTCAAGAAAAGTAATGATAATACAATGATGAACAATCAAGATATAATGTACTGTTACATAGGCATATAAGCATGTATAATAATACATAAGGTATACACATCCTAAGAACATTTTGAGTACTGAATTATGTATAATTTTCCTGTTTACTTCATTTCTATCTCAAAAATACCAAAAAATAAAGAGGTAGGATTATTTACCCAGTATAAATAACATGCAATAAATTAACAAATATTTAAAATACAAATTTTTAAAAATCATGAGAGGTGATGCAATTGGTATCTTACTATAAAGTTTGTAATTTATAGTTGAGTTTCTATTTTAAGCGATTTTAAAGTTGAATGCTTTGTTTTCATAAAAATAGCTTATTTTACCAAAGTATTAATCTTACACTAGCATTTCCCGTGTCTTCAAAGAGTTAACAAAAAACAAGTATAAAATATATAAGTATACAGAAATGTGAATAATTATTATATGAAACTATGCAGTGAAGTATGGCCCTCACTCAAATAAGAGTGCTATATTCCACAGCTTCATTGACCAACTTTGAAAACGTCACCCATTTTGTTCTCAGTTTTTCAGAGGATAGCGGAGTGGATACAATGCACATTCCCCATACACGATGCTGCTTGGGAATTCAGCAGCCGCTCGCCACGCTGCTCCCCATCACACACAGCCAGAGGCCAGAAGGTGTCCTCGGACACAGACACACAGACGCATCCACCCGACACACCACGGATGTGCTCGTTTTCAAGCATAAATTTTATTGCCTCCATCACTATAAAAGACAGGATATTCAACAAGCAATACAAAATTATCAGAAACATCAAAAATTAAGGCCCTTGTTAAGAGACAAAGCAATTAACAAAGGTTGATCAGAGATGTTACAGATGTCGGACCTATCAAATAAGAACTTTAAAACAATAAGGACTGTAGTAGACAAAATAGACCACATGCATCAACAAACAGAGAAAATCCAGCACATGTGACAATGAAAAACGTCAGCTAGAAACGCTGGGAATAACAAAGAGCACGGGAAAATGCTAGCAAATTAGCTCAGAGGGAGTAGCTGACATTAAATACCTACTCTGGAGGTTTAAACAGGACTGAGATCTCAATATGAATAATCAAAAGTTGACGAACAAATATAATTTTGAAAGAACGAATTAAGAAAATTAACTCAGCAGTAGTACATGGAATGAATTAATCTAGAAAAAGACTGACTTACACTAATGCAGGAGGAAACAGAGAAGAAGCTATGCATGACAAACACTGAAAATCACACGACACGATATTCCTACTGCGCGCTGTCTAGAATGCGCCCAATATGGACAAGTAAGTGAACAAGGATCAGAGCGAGCACGAAGCTCAGAACTCATGTAATCCAACCTCTCACATTTTAAGACTGAACCAAGTAAGGTTTATTGAAACTCACACAAAGTCACATAATTTGATATTTTCTGAGCTGGAACCTGAACTTGACTTTCTTGATTATAAAGTTCGCTGAACTAGAGAAGTCTTGGTAGTAGGTATGGCTTTTTCTTCTCAGTAATGTTTGACAGATCACCCCATGTATTAAACGCAGTGATGTACAAACCAAAAATGACTCAAAAACAAAAAGCACTTCTTAAATTTCTAATCTCAGAAATGAAATGAAATACTAACAGATATAGAAGTATTCTTGCAGGGAAAATAATGAATTCACATTGGTAATTAAATTTATTAAGTGTTGGAAAAAATACTTTTATGCAAATACAAATCAGATGGAGAAATTAATGCTTCGAGAAAAATATGCAGGGTCAGAGATTTGGCTCAGTGGTTCAGGCACCTGCCTTGCAAGTGCAAGGGCCTAGGTTCAATCCCCGGTAACCATATACAACAATGCCGGGTGTGGAGACTCAGTCCACCAGTAATCAGTACTACATATCACAGTGCCAGGCATGATGGCTCACACCTGTAATCCCAGCATTTAGGAGCAAGAGACAGGAAGATTGCTGTGAGTTCAAGGCTGAGCTCATGGCCAGCCTGACCTACAAAAGTGAGACCTTGTCTGAAAAGAAAAGAAAAGACGCAATTTGAGAAGTCACTACCAGTGATATTTCAGCATTCATTCATACATCCATTCTTTCATTACATATGTGTTGAGTTCAGACAATATTCTTGGTTCTATACCAAACAATAGAAGTTTTGGTCAAAGTCACAAGTGTGACAGGGAACCTATGTCCGAAAAGTGAGGACCTGGGAAACAGAAAAGAGATTAAGGAGACAAAAGATAAATCAAGGGCTAGAATAAAAACTGAGACAATACTGCATTAAAGCAGCTGAAAAGGAGATTGGTGCCAGATAAAACAAGGAGGATAAATATGTATAAAAGATCTGACAAATAATAACTATAGAGAAAATTATTTCCGTGAAGTGCTGGAGGCCAAGGTCGACTGGGAGAGGGTCTAGGCTTAGAAAATGATTTAACTGAGAAAGCATAGTAAAACTACATACACAAGAAAAGTGGTGAGAGAGACAGTACAGATGAAAACAGAATTAGAAATCAGTTTTGAGAAGAAAACTGATAACAATGCTGCAAAATGAAGTTTAAAAAAGAAGGGCATCTGGGAATGTGGAGGTTATGACTTTATTAAGGACTCCGTCCTGCTCTGTGGAGAGGCATCTGCCACAGAGCAAACTCCATTCCACCCAGGAACCGATTCGCTGTCATGGACACGCTGTTCTGTCAGAATCCTTCCTCTACTCAGGGTCCTTAGCTGTAGCCCCAAATGCCTTCACCTGTGACCACCAGGGGCCATCTTCAGGCCCCGCTTCAGTCCTCTGCACTACTCTGGACCAGTCAGAACCTCCTGGGCCCTGCCTTCGGGCCTGGCACCAGACAACTTCAGATAAACAGGGGATGCTCAAGCATCTCTATGGAATTCTTGTCTATCAAGCAAAAGGAAAACTTCACCCATCTCTGCTTTCTTGCCAGTTCTCTCCTGAGTTCTGCTCTGCACTGCTACTGTGCTCTAATTTTCTGCCAGTCTCAAGCACCCTGGCTCCCTTATAACAAACACCCCACATCATTCCTCTGATGAACGGTTCCTGCACACTCCCGCCCAGAACAGCACTGTGCTCACGTGCAGGCAGTGCTCCAAGAGTGACCCTCCTCTGCACAAGCGACATTCCTTCACACTGCACAGGAGGGGACAACGGCTCCAGAGAGACATCTGACACTCTGTGCTGTCACAGTGTCCTCACCCAGCTCAGATGGCACTGGACATGAAATCTATCATTAACTTAGATGCTCACAGAGTCTACCCAACTCCCAGTCACTCTCCCTCAGTCACTGATGACTCAGAAGACTGTCTGTCCACGGGCTCCTTTACCCTCGTTCCTGAGTGCTGACTGGTCAACAATCATCCCTCGACCTGCGCATTGTCAGAGGCTCAACGGCTCCCTCTTTTCTACATCAGCCCTCTACATGGAGGAAATTGTATGGATCGTAGAATCCACCGAATGACACAGACTTAGGGACCCCAAATTCCAACACTTCACACTTTGATTTCAAGCTTTAATTTCTGTCTGGTTTCTCACAATATCCAAATCTCCTCACTCAGCTGGCATTATTGGTTTTAATTTACTACATCTCCCAGTTACTCTTTATTAGCATATGGTTTTCTTCTCAAGCTTTTTGTCTTCAAACTAACCATTGAGATACTTTCTAACATGGTTATCCAGTGAATAAACGGATTACAGTCATCCCATAATTAACACCTCTAGACGTCCCCGGGGCCCTCTCATCTGGGATCTAAGTCCCTGGTCAGGACTCGGTCATTCTAGGTTCTTTCTTGCGCTTCCCTGCCTTGAGGCTAATGCTCCAAAAGGACCACAACAGGGCATTTATTACTTCTGTGACTCTGCTCATGTATTTTTAAAGTATCTGTTAAATTCTCCACATGCATCTCTCTAGCTCCTGTCAGTATTTGGGGGCCCAGCAGGACTGCTGTCTCCTCCTCATATTCTCACGCACACCACACCTGCAACCATCCATTCCAGTAAATGTTGTCTCTTCTTGCACATGTGCATAACCGGAAGCAAAGGTGAATACCAGGAAAGTGCAGAGGGCACATGTACATATTTTAAAATATGAAGGGATATTTATTAAAATAAAACATATATTTTTAAAGAGGATTAATTAACAATAGGTAACATGATAACCTCTGTAAACATATTGGTTTAAATATTGAGTGTTTTAGAATAAATGCATAATAATCTAAGGTAATTTTATGCTGGTTGGCATAATTTGGCAAGAAGATAGAAAGTTTTGGTTCCGAAGCTTAGTTAATATTTGTCTCTTGAATAACATTTTAAAAGTTTAGAAAACATTATTCATGCCTCAGTAGTTCTGCTCAGAAGAGCTACACTCAACATTCTTCATGTTCTAATCTTATAGTCCAGAGACCAGTGGAAAGCTAAATCCTCCCGATGGACTCCTGATGATGAATTCAGAACAAGGATACGGAAACCACTGACTGAATCAGAGCTGAGATAACACTCACTATTTTTGAAATGCTACAAAGATAAGCGGCTGCTGAAGGAGTCTTTTAGAAGTATGTTCAATTCCTCAGGATGATGTCATATAAGTTTACTACAATTCTTCCACTTAGAGGATTCCAGATGTTACAGAGCCAGACTCAGGCTTGCTGCAAGTTACTAACATGCATTTATTCTCAGAAGAAGAATTGAGTCAATGTTACCTTGAAACCTAATCAGAAAAACCATTCCCTGAGAGATTAGTGGCACTTTCTTTACTCAGATTCCTCCATAAAAAGGTCACTTTCCTTCTTAAGTGTTCAGTTATTTTGAATCAAGTTCACGAATTAGGAAAAATTTGGATATTTTAGTTCAAAAGCCATTGTGAGAAAGAGTTTGATCTACACTTGAGTTTTCCAAATACGAACAATGTGGTGAGAGTACTGAGGATATTTCTGAGAATGAATTCGACTTCTGGCTCTGTAAGTAAAGAGGGGAGATCAATAAGGAGATGATAAAGAGGTGAGGAGAGTAGGGTTTGCTACTGATAAAAAGAATAAATGAAGTAGAAGTAACTTAATGAAAGAATAAGAAAGAAGCACGCAGTTCTGTAGTCCAAGAGGGGAGGAATATTTGAACTAAGATATTAAAAGTAGAATAATTTCAAGGAATGACAAAATTCAGAATAAAGACTCAGGAGTTACTGACTGAAATAGAATCAGGGCAATGCTCACTCTATTTGAAATAGTAGAGAATTAGCAGCAGCTGAACAAATCTTTCAGAATTTTTATGTCCTTAGGATGATGGCAGAATCATCCTGAGTACATAAACATGTGATGCAAACTAAAGAGAGGGACAAAAGTCAGCAGAGATGAAAACTGCACCAGCACGAGGGCAGTCCGCGCGCTGGGCTGTACGACACGCGGAGGTGCAGGAGGCCAGGGCAAGCAGAAACAGACAATGCAGAAGTACACACACGAGTGTGGGAAGGTGACTGCGTGTGATTTGCGTCTTCAGTGAATGTTAAGGAAAACAAAAAGTCCAAGAATCACACAGTAGAGTGGGGTGGAGGTTGAAGAGAAGAGTAGTTTAGAAAGTAAGTAAGTAAGCCAAAAGCAAATGCTCCAGGTAGCTTTGAGAAAAGCAAAGCAGAGAAACGCCACACTGAAAACCCAGTTTACATATATACTTCGGTGGAAGAGGCACAGCCCACAACAGGCAGGATAGGGACAGGGAGCTGGTGAGTACCCAAACCTGATGTTTTGGTCCTCAGTTTGGGGAACAGATTCATGGGTGTTCAATTTATTACTATGCTTTGAAATTTATATACATTCTTTTATGCGTATCTCAACAATATGACAGGGCCAGGCAGGATGGCACATGCCTATAATGCCAGATCATTGGAGGCTAAGGCAAAAGGATTGCCATGAGTTTGAGGCCAGCCTGAACTATACAGTGAGACCCTATTTCAAAAAACAAGAAAAACAAAACAATAATATGAAAAGTAATGACAAAAATAATACTTTAAAAAAATACTATAATTAAGAAACTTCAGTTTTACAAAATCGACCCAAATTGTCTAGGGGTACATACACACTTGATAGTTCAAACTCTCATGAGTTTCTGCTGCCACTGGCCAAAACAACCTCAGTGCATATAAAAGAGATGTGCATGTATACACCTATCTTACAGACCCTGATAATACACATAAGGTAAATTTTCCTGGTTGTATTTTAGTATAAACACTAGATCTTGTGTTTCCCAACCACAAACAAAATCATGGAACAGATAGGCAGTTAAGCCAAGATTGGCAACATGGAAATGTCTAAGAATGATAATCACTACCCTACATCAGTGAGCTGGGAAACTAGCACAAAGCAACTGATCTAATTACAGGTAACTGAGACTGTGAAAAACACAAACCCTAAACAGTGTGGGACATGGTCTGGACAGAATGGAGGGAGGAGCTGACAGAGCAAAGAGGAGCAAGCCCAGAGCCACACATGCACATGCATCAATCACCCTAAAAAAGCACTGTTGACATACAAGCACATACAGACTTTTTAGATTTTGTAATATAAATAAATGGTCATTACAACCAAATCCAGGCAGAATGTATTATTCGGCAGCAGTGATAATAAGCCAACACAACAAAACATAAGAATTACTTATTAGAGCAAAATAGCAGAAAACAGACCGAGACAATACAAAAGAAAATTAAACTTAGCAACAATCAATACCATATAACTAAATTGGAAGGCAATAAATTTCCATTATGTTTACTGAAAGACATCACGGTATTTGAAATATTAGGAATTTGCTTTGATCTTATCTCTCATGTTACTTTGCATATTTACCTACATAAATTTAAACACCTGGAATTTACTCATTAATTTTCAAAACTATTACCAACTCTTAATTAATATACACTAACAGGATACAGACAGGGATGTACAGCCTCCCATCGCTCAGAAACCACAGCCAGGGTGACCAACTACCGCACACCTGTCCAAAGCAAACCCACAAGCCCACTGTCATGCCGTCCTCTTCTCCACTGAAGGGGCTTCAGAAGGGTCCTAGCAGCTTGGCCCAAACGCTAAGCTGCTTCCCGCCTAGAGGATGACACAAGCTTTGTCAGGTTTCTTTCTCTTCAACTTTAAGTCACCTCCCCTTTCTTAAATGCCAGCTAACTAGGATTTCCCTCTGACATCAATTATATTTATTTAAATACTATAGAGCTGGACTACATGGGACTCACTGGAAATGACCACTTTGGAAAGAGAGATAATAGCTAGGCAGAAAGGAACAAAGATTTTCTTAAAGATCAAAATTTTGCTCAGATTTAAGCTTTTCTGCTATGGCCAACAAGTAGATCCCTGTCACCTTTGACAAGGCAACTACAGACCAATCAGCTCAACCCACACACTCAAAACAAAGATTCTAGTGTGCCAAAAAGAAGCTACATTTGTGACCTTCTATTATAGTGAGTTCGTATATACTGTTTCATAATTTTACAAATATAGTATTTCATATTTATTAAAAACCACATACAGCTATACAAAACACAGAAGTGAAAGCGAACTGTATCACACCAATAGACAGGAACATGCAATTCTACAAACAGACTCAATTGTACGAGAAATACCTGTGCCGGTGCGCACTGCTCTGACTGTATCTGGAGCGAGGTAGAGTAAGAAAATGACTGTAAGCATGGCAAAAACAAGAACAGAAATGAGACTCAGGAAAGAAGCAAATAGGTACAGTTTAGCTTCAAAAGGGAGCGTCCAAAAGATAAGCAGATAGCAAGCAAAGTAGTGCAAACTGCTACCAGAAGACTTGACCTCCCCCAGTCAACCACAAATGGCAGTGTCACGTGTTAAAATGGTCTAAATATTCTAAAGTAAAAGCAAACAAAAATATAACATTCAGAGACTTCAAAATTAGAATTCAAATTTCAAAATTAGAATTTTATCGATTATCACTCAGATATCTTCATCATTATTTTTAAAATGTCACACTATGGGGATATTTTCTTATATTTTAGAAGGAAAGGTAAAAACAGAAAAAATAGTAAAGGAGATTATACCTAATAAGCTTAGGAGATTTCATGAGGTAATCATTTCTCTTCAATCATTAATAATTAAAAATAACTATGATGGGTTTTTAAAATTCTATTTAGGGACATCCATTTGAATGTAAATGACTCAAATTTATCATTCTTTATGGCTGAGTAGTACTCATTGTTTTTAAACACATCTTCTTTATCCAGTCTTCTGCTGATGGATATTTGAACTGTTTCCATGATTCAGCCACTGCAAACTGAGCTGCTATAAACATGGGTGCACGTATGTCACAGTGGTATGATTCTTTTCATTCTTTCATGAATACACTCAGCAGACAGTTAGCTGGGTCAAATGGGACTTCTAATCCTACGTTTCTGAGGAATCTCTACACTGATCTCCACAGTGGTTGCACCAGTCTACGTTTCTACCCATGGTGGAGAAGGGCTCCTGACTCCACACAGCCCCACCAGCATTTGTTGTTGGTTGATTTCATGATGTCAGACATTCTTTGTGTAGTGAAATGAAATCTTAGTGTTGTTTTCATCTGCATCTCTCAGACGACCAGTGTTGTTGAGCATTTATTCATATGTTTCTTTGCTACATTTACTTCTTCATCCGAAAAATGTCTGTTCACTTCAGGTGCCCATTTCTGAATTGGGTTTTTTAATTGGGGCAGGGGGTTAAAGTTTTTAATATATTCTAGATAGCAGTTCTTTGTCTAGCAAAAATTCTTTCCGATATTGTAGGTTGTCTTTTCGCTCTGTTGGTGGTTTCTCTTGCTGTGCACAAGCTTTGTAATAAGATGAGATCCCAGTTGCTGATTCCTTCTGCTAGTTCCCGTGCTGCTGAGGTTTTGTTCATAGTCTTTCCCTAAGCCAGTGTCTCCAAGAGTTCTACCTAACCTGTTCTCCAGCAGGTTTAGTGTTTCTATGTTAATATTTAGGTCTCTAAGTCACTTTAATTTAGCACAACATATGTGTGTGTACCCATGTTTACAGCAGCTCAGTTAATAGTATCTAAATCATGGAAACAGCCTGAATGCCCATCAACCGGAGATTAGATGATGATGTGGGGAGTTTGTTTGTTTGTTTTAATAAAATGGAGTATTAGCCATAATGAATGATAAGAGACAGTTATAGCCTCATGGATGCACCTTGAGGCCATATCCCTAAGTAAATTAAACAGGACACAGATGTGTGAATGCTGCATCATTTCTCTAGTGTGAGAAACTGAAGGTGTAAATGAGGTCCAGGATGTGTGACAGACACTGTGAAATAGGAAGAGAATGGTCAAAGGGGAAGGAGAACTCTGGGTGGGGCTGGAGGAAAGCAAAGAAGGGAAAGAAAAAAATATGATGGTAAAATAGGAAAAAATGGAAGCAAAGCTTGTGTATATGGGGGTGAGGGGATGAAAGGAGGGCAGGGGAATGGGGGAAATGAGAATCAAGATGTATCATGTACAGGTAGAAATTCTCAATGTTGAATGAGACCATAATTTCTATATAAAATGTACTAATAAACTCAAGGGGAAAAATTCTCTTTAGTAATAAAAACACAATTATTTTCATATAATACCTGCTTGGTTTTTAAATTCATCGGTCATTTTCCCTTTTCTGATTGACTTGTTTGCTGTGTATTGATACTTTACACTATCAGTTCCACGACATTTCATGTCCAAAAACTGCAGAAGCGACCAAGCACCGCTAACCTCTACCCATCTGAGGCGATGCTCTTCTCAGGGACAGCAACTTAAATTTCTCTGCTTTCCTAAAGCCTTTAATGCCAAAACAATCACTGCAGAAGACCATTACGTTCCAGTACACAAGGGAAGCGCCTTCTGCTCTCAGCACCCTCAGGCCCCTGCCTCTGTGGCTGTGTGTAACTTCTGTCTCTACTTGTTCTTGTCTTCTGTACAAAAGAAGAAAGGCTTTGCACGTGACCTCGCTTTACTCGTTACTCTAATCTGCACTCAACCCTAAAAACAAACCTTTGCTAACCTTACCTCCTTCTCAAGACACGGCATCTTTCTCATTTCTCCTCACACCAAAAGCTTAGAAGACGCATCCACAAGTCTCGCCAGCACAGCCCCGCTCCCCGGGACGCCTCTGGCCGCGTGTGCTGGACTGTGCCCCGCTGTCCCTGCAGCTGTCCCCCACACCGCCTGTGAATCCTCACCGTCCTCTCATCCCCGCTTGTTGTCACGTCACACCTCCCATGAATTAGACCCTCATTTTCAGAACTTTGTTCTCTAACATTTTCCACTGTTTTCTCCTGTTTTAAAGCTATTGTCTTTAGCTAGTAAATAAAGCATTCATATAACATTTAAACGTATAACAAGCACTTCATTAAACACTGTGTCTACAATATTCGGTTCACTTCAGCTAACAACCCTCTGAGGTCGACTCCAGTATTCTTACTTGAAAACCCTACTCAGGCTTTCTAGTCAATAAATACACATAATGAATCAAATATGCTCACTGAGTTAAAGTGGCATAAATTTAACTAAAATTTGGATTTAGGGTAATTTGAGAAGTTCTTAAAAGCTTTAACAAGATAGTAATTCATTTAAAAAGAAAATCAGAAAATTAAATTTACTAACTTTTAAAAAGAAAAAATAAGTTACAGATCCTAAAAATTATGAAACAAATACTATTTAAAGATCTAAACTAGATTATTTATTCAATTTATAGACACATTTTGATTCTTAAAAAACTCCTAAAGACAACACAAAATTATGAATTATTATACTGAATCATCCTTTTGCTACATTAAATGAGTCTGAATGTGCCCTTTTAGGAACCACCAGATAAAGAGAAAGTGCCAGGAAAGGAAGAGATGAACACCCTACTGTAACACCTGTGGAGACTAAAGCTGTGTGCAGCAGCTTACTAATGCTATGCCTGCTTTACAGCTCCTACAATACACCAGCATTATTTTTAAAATATCCTGAATTGTATTATCTGTGAAGATGTATGAAGTGAGTTGTTTTTCATTTAGTCTCTTCATAATTTTAAACTTCGAGACATATTTCCCTCACAGTGGATAACGGAAAAGAACAAGGAGATTCTTCTTTTTGATGAAATAATTATGAGTATGTGCTATATTTTTCATAATTGACTGCTTGATATAGAATATAAAATTATACTAGCTAATAAGGCATTTCACTTTTCACAATATAATAAAGTAACTTCCTTTTAAGAATACAAATCTGCTAGTCAGGGGTGGTGTATGTAACTATAATCCTCATCGGTTTGGGACACATATGCAAGTTAAAACTCAGCTTGGGCAAACTAGTGAGTTATTGATCCTGTTTTGAAAAAAAAGTGAAAAAGGGCTAGAAAAGTAGTTTAGTATTTCAATCCACAGCACTACCAGCACCAATATATATATATATATATATATATATATATATATATGTTTATATTTAGCATTACTTCTTTCTTATATTGCTAAAGGCATAATTCAAGAATATAAAGGTAGCTAATAGAGTTTGGCCTGTGGTGCAGACACAAATATGCACACTGCAGGCTACTTCTGATATGTGAAAGAAATAGTATCCAATACTATATACATATTTTAATAGCAATTTGGCTCATGTAGACAGAAAGTATTGTAAAATATTTCTAATATGAAAGCCATATACACTGCACCTAAGATGCAGCAGAGAAAAAGTGATACCAGAGAGAAAGTGATACAACTAGGGAAGAGGGGTCACTGAGAGGGGTCATAAATTACTACTTTAATTAATGATTATGCATCCTGGATTTGCCTTGTAAAGAATCTATTTAGTTTTTAAAACAGAGTAAGATTATCAGTAGCAAAGGCAAAGATATGCAAAGAAAAAGTTCCAATAAAATATTTTATAGTTAATTGTTTTACATTATGTAGGAAAAGAGTCTGCACACACTACTGCCTCTTGATAACACTTACGTTTAACCATGTACTATACCCTGATGGCAAACAGCACCATCTCTCCCCCACTGCAGTCAGTGTGAAAGCCACAGTCTTCACATAACCTCCCCACGCGTGCCAAAACCCTTCTCCACCCTGGGCCTCTGCATGGTGTGGCGGGCCCTGCCGGCTTAGCTTTTGCTCTAGCCTGAAGAAACATGCTCGACTCGCAAAGTCCAGCACATGCCCTGCATATTCCACAAAACTACTGCAATTGATTGATTTCTGTGTTGTTTTTGCTTAACTATTAAGCAATTAAGTTTAAATTATCTGGGAGCCAAAAGATCCTTTTCAAATACTAAGGGGTATGCACAATTTTTCAGTACATATCATGAAATTATTATGGCTATGTATTGTATATTTTGATATTGATTGTCTGACAGGAAATACAAAAACTAATTGGAGATAATTCAGACAATTCCATAGGCTGGTATTCATATTCTAATTTTATAAACAAGGAAATCAGTCATCAAAGAGGTGAACTTTCCCTGAGATGCATTGTTGGTGAAGTGTAAAATTCTACATTTGAATCTAAAGATATTTATCCTAAATCCTCTAAAAATGACATTAATACTTAAAGTGTACTTTCTTGAAGAAATTCTCCTGCTAAGCAATAGCATTACTGACTGACTCTACAAAACACTACTTGAGAAAATTTAGGTAAAATGTCTAGAGTATTCCTACCTTCTATGTACTATATTAAAATTATAGTGCCTTCAAATGCATTTTATTATTGAAAACCCTTTACAATATTAGGCTAAAGCAGAAATAAAAGACTAATAATGTGATAGCTGATATACATAATTGTACATGATATTATATTTTTATTCCTTATGTTAGTGAATAATGGTTACATAGATAATCTAAAAAATAATGTTAAACAAATAGTTGTTTTAGTTCTACTTAAATGAAATTCTACTTTAGTTGTTTCAGAAAGGATCTAAGGTAGATCCCTTTTAAGAATAATTGTGGTCTCTAGCAGTCTGCAGTAAAGACTAATTAAACATCATGAAACAGTTTTCTCCAAAACATCTAAAAAAGGTCTAAAAATTTTTTTCAAAACTAAAAGATGCGTAAAATTATAAAGTACATTGGAAAATATAATGATAATTCAGGTACAGATAAACTTGGAGGAGACATAAAAATGCTCCCCACATGTGACCACTGATGTGACTACACCATGCCAAGCACTAATCAGGCAGGCGTGCCACCACCATCTCTTGGTACCCCTGAAAGCTCTAAATGGCTCCCCATCGTCGACGAGGCCATCAGAGCATTAAGGTGAGCATCAATTGTCTTAAAATACTGACAAATCCTGCACTTAGTACAACAGCATCAAGTGTCGTATTCTATTCTTTTCCAAGATTAGGTCATGGAAAGTGAAGTCTATTTTTCATTAATAGAACACTTTGTATATATTTGAAGAAAGTATAAAGTCATTTCAGACTTTTCTGTGAATTCTTCCATTGACAAACTTTCAGTGAACAAGGAATTTATCACTTACTATGTAAATAATTTCCGAAATTACCAAGCTTATCAAATTCCATGAGGCAATCAAAGCACCTATTAACCTGCACTTATATGATTCTTTCTAACTATTAAGCATGCTAACATGATAAACTTTCAGGGTGATTGTTTGGAGAGCATCACTTTCTATAGGTAGTATATCTCTGCACATAATCAGGTCTAAAGGAATAGACCATTATGAGAAAGTTAAGAAAATTTAAAAAATAAACTCCTTCATTGATTTTCATGTGACATTAATAGTAATTTAAAAGTTTTTCATTTCTTTTTAAATCTCAGACATAACAACCAGTATTTGTATGACACTACTGAGATCTAAGATAACCAACCCTCTTCTTTTGGAAATGTGTGACAATGCACAATGAATTGATAAGCATGAATTGAGTATTAATTTAGATTCTAACAAAACATATGCATTTATAATTATTGACAGTAATTTCCCATATCAGCAGATTTTAAAGCCCTTAATGTTCATCCACTGGTGTAGGGGAAACACAAAAGAATGTCTGAGTTGCCCTATTTTACTCACACTTTTTAAATAATAAACTTAGCTCTCTTGCCTCACCTAACCTCAAATTTATTTGATATATTGGGAAAAATATCACAATATTTTTATACATAACCAGAGTATGAATTGAACATTAATCAACTTTATCTTTAAAATTAGTAATAATTAATGTAAGCATTGCAACATGCCATGTTACCTCCACATTTGTCACATTTAATGGAGGAAATTCAGAGAATTCTTTCAAAGAGCAATCAATAAGCATGGTTCTTTGAGAACTCTTTGAACTCTTTGAGTTCGCTTTGAGAACTCTTTGAGATCATTAAAGAGTTTACTGAGAGCTATGAGGAAAAATCTTTTCATGAATCATAATAAAATGTTTCCTAAACAACCTGACTCTGTGTCAATACTTCTATATATGAAAATTCACAGTAATTTCTCTGATTTACATAAGATACTTCAAAGCCTACTGTACAATGAAGTTTTACATAAAATAATTGGTTGTGAAAAGGTAAATGCTAAATCATCTTATTATAATAATTATCATTATAATCTCTTGTGAAAGTTCAGTTTAATAAAAGATCAAAATGCATACACAAAATAGTTTCGTCTCTTACTGTCTGTGTATGCGTGCGTGTTGTGTAGCAGTCATAACAGAGAATATGGCCACGTTAAAGCAAAGTGTGGTTCTAGACACTAAAATAACAAAGTAGAGGAGAGTATTTTTGACAACTTCTCATTCTTGCTATGATAAAGCCTACCTAACAGTATTTAATCATATTTACCTGTCTCTCTCCGGAGAATAATGATCATCCATGACCCGATGTCTGTCCATTCGGCTAATTGTATTATAATGTCCAGCGGCTGTGCGTGTCCCTCGAAGTCCCTGATCCACATTCCTACTAAAACAGCAAGATGCAATAAACATTCCAGTAAGCCATAGGAATATACTAAGAAATGAAGCTTATTGGGCCAGGGATTTAGCTCAGTGCTTATGGAGCCTGCCTTGAAAGTGCAATGATCACATACAACAATACTGCATGTGGAGACTCATACCCACCAGCACCACATACCACATCAGCACCACATACCACAGTGCCGGGCGTGGTGGCTCACGCCTGTAATCCTAGCACTTGGGAGGCAGAGACAGGATAGCTGTGAGTTCCAGGCTGAGCTCAGGGCCAGCCTGAACTACAAAGTGAGACCCTATCTCAAAAAAATTAAAAAATAAAAAATAAATGAAGCTTATTAATAAAAACAGAAAAAGTCACTGTAATGCCAAGTCTTTATTGGTGAGTCAGATCTTTTCGTTATTTATACCTTAGCTAACAGTGTAAATATCAGTTGAAAATTGACAATTAAGGAGATTACTGCTATAAAAGAAATACAAATTGAAAGGAGTCCAAAATAACCCAATATCGCTGAACATCAGAAAAGGCATATCAGAGCTACTAACAGATGACTCCTAAGTTTCTAGAAATGAATTTTTTTTTTTTTTTTTTTTTTTTTTTTTGGTTTTTGAGACAGAGTCTCGCTTTGTAGTTGAACCTAACCCTGAACTCACTATGCAGCCCGGATTAACCCTGAACTCAGAAATCCTCCTGCCTCTGGCTCCCTAGTGCTGAGATTATAGGCATGATTATCCACCATGCCTGGATCTAGAAAAGAAATTTAAAAGCAGGAGTAGATGTGTGTGGAAAAAATGAGTTCTGTGTCACTAGTCATCAGTAATGATTATCTGCTTAATCTGATATCAAATTAAAATATTTATTTTGAATTCTTACAGTAAAGTAATATATAAATCTAAGATTTCAGTGTAATCCATGTGTTTTCTCACTATAGGTTACTGACTACCATGTTTTCTTTAAATAATTTTTCTGTAAGTTTATGATACTTTTTTACAAGCATGCAGTAGTGTCACGCTACAAATAAAATATGCATGCCACTTTACCTCTGTGGAGGGGGGACACTGGGTGACCAGGACCTTGTCCTTCCTATAGCATCTACTCGATGAGGAGACCCAGATGGTGAACAATGGTTGGATGACATTACTTGCTCTGGCACTGATAATGTTGAGCTTTGAAGATCTCGACCATTGTGTCGATAATCTAAAGGTGAAAAGATTAACAAATACGATGATCTACACACTAACCCCTTTGTACATTTTCACTTGAAAACATTAAATACTGGTGAAGATGAAAGACTCTGAACATGTTAAATATAGAATACAATGGATAAAGAACCATATTATGGAAAATATTTTATAAACACATACATGAAAAAGAATGATAAATATTCAAATTGTATAATTACTATGTTGAAGACACTGATAAATACGATATATAATTTTTATACAAGCAATACATTAAGTTGCTTATAAAGTTTACATACAGTTATCTTCAATAAAAAATCTCAAGTTTATACTAAAATCATTTTAACATTTATAATAACCTAGAAGTTTTAAATACTTATCAACAATTACTAGTTTTTAAAGTTATTACATTCACCAAAAATTCACAAAGGCTATTTCCTGAAGGGATAAACCATGTAAGAAAATAATCTGCCACGTGAAGTACGGATGCAAACTTTTTCTTACAGTATTTGACAGGGATGAGATGCAGAAGACTGCAAATAAAAATATGACAAATCAAAGAAGGGAAACAGCTAATGATCTGATCTTAGATGCATATAAACAGAAACATAATAAACAAATACTAGAAGCAACTGATATTTGAAGAAATTCAGAAAAAAGAATTCAACATTGGTAGAAAACTGCAGTGAGTATGCAGCAGGGTGGGGACAGGTGAGCTTGAGCCAGGCCGTCCGGATCCACAACATCACAGAGTGTGCGCAGAGCACTGAGCACGGGCGGCCAGGAGAGGTGTGACAGCCGCCCATCTTTCTCATCACCCTCATCACCGCTGCGGGCAACTGACCGTCACTGTGCATGAGGGACTACGCTGGGCATTTTGTAAGGTGTTTTTACTACCTTACAGAAGTAATTAGGGGCTGAAGGGTTACTGTAGCAGGAGAGCTTGTGCTCAGCAGGCACAAGGCCTTGGATCTGACTCACCAAGCACCACAAAAATACTCAGAAAAGCAGTTGATTATTCTGTGACTTTTTCCCAGCACATTTAATGTTTTATACTATTATCCTAAATTACCTAAAATCAAAGTGAGACACAAAGATTCAGATCCATTTGAATAAGTAAAGGGAAGTTTCCAGGAAAAAAAACGAGAACAAGAAAAGGAGCAGTCGAAGGATTTAGCCCTGACATGACCACTCCAGAGAAGCTGCTGCGTGCAGGCCAGGGCTGAGCTCACAGAGTCAGCAGTCAGTGGACAAAGACCCTGGTGCCACGCGGACAAGTGCTCACCAAGTGACCAAAGAAAATTTCCAGAGAAGACAGCTTCAGCCAACAGGCACAGAAGCTGGGGATGGGATTCTCTCGGTGCTGCATATGCTGACAGGGAAGCGGAATGGCAGCGATGATACAAAGGACAGGAGGAGAAACTGGGGCTGTCCTGTTAGTATAAGGCACCTGCACTATCTAGGAGGCTATTATTTGCAAAAAGTGAATTAATTAATTCAAACGAGGATAATTTAAATTAGCTTGAATATATAATACAAACGCTAGGGTACTGGCTATAAAGTACAACTGATATATTATGGAAAAATTAATATATAATATATAAAATGCTCAATCAAACCATAGCAATCCAAAAAAGAATAAAAGACAAACAACAGGAAGAAAGAGCAAAGGCAGAAGGGAAAACCATGACCCAGTACAATACCGAGACCTTAGTCCAACTGAACCAGCGCACGCTGGACGGCAGTGCTCTGACGTGCTAACCCAGACAAAGGTGAAATCAACCTCCGGGGACTAATACGTAACTATAGGGAGGCTGTAGGATATACAAGGTTAATACATAAAAGTCAATCATTTTCCTCGATACTAGCAATGAAATGAACAAGTGGAAACTGAAATTAAAAACACAACACCATTTTACACTCCACCAACAATAAAATACTTAGGAAAAATCTAATAAAATATGTACAAGATCTACACAAGAAAAGAGCAAAACTCAACAATGAAATCAAAAAAGCACTAAATAACTGGAAAGGTATTTCATGGCCACAGCTGGAAAAATCTCAGTTTTGGACTGGGAACTTGTCACAGGACTCTGAAAGGCTGAGACAGGAAGGCTGCATGCTCAAGCTTTGCCTGGGCAACTTGGCAGATCATGTCTTAAGATTTAAAAATGGGGGTAAAGCTAAGTGCAAAGGCTCTAGGCTCAATCGAAGTACTGCCAAAAAAAGGAAAAAAATACAGTATTGTAAAGATGTCAGTTTTTCTCAACCTGATTTATACACATTCAATGCAATCTCAGTCAAAACCCAGGGCTATTTTGTAGGTACTGACAAGTGGATTAAAGCTTATACAGACTGGTAAAAGAATAGCCTGCACAGTACTGAAGGAAAAGAACAAAGTTGGAAAAATGCCCTTGAGACCTCCCAAGACTAACTGTACCTTTACAGTAATGGGAATATCACAGTGTTAGAGATAAAGAGTAGATAAAGCAAAGGAACAGAACAGCAGCTCAGAAACAACCCCATAAAGAGGGCCAGGGACCTTTGACAAAGTATCACGTGCAACAAAACACAGTAAAGACAGTCTACAGCAAACAATGTTGAGATAACCGGACACACACCCGCAGAAGACAAGAGATCAACCCCAGACTCAAGTTCTTTATAAAAGTTAATTCGAAATGATCACAGACACAAGTTTAAAATATGAAACTATAAATCTTCTAGAGCACGCAGAAGAAAACCGAGATGGCCTTGGGTGAAGTGATAACATTTTACAGCACCGAAGGCACAATTCATGAAAAAAATCCATAAGCCGGATTTGATTACAATTACAAACTTCTCTGCAAAAGATGATGTGAAGAGAAGGAGAAGTCACAGACTACAAAAAGGTATTTGCAAAGGACATAACTGATTAAAGACTATTATCCAAAATATACCTAGAACTCTAAAAGTTCAAAATAAAAAGAATTCAATTAGAAATGACATCAGAGGACATCTCAATAAAGAAGAAACACAGATGCGTGGAAACTTGAGAAGTCTCCAGTCTCACAGGTCGTCACCAGAGGCCGAATTAAAACAGCAGGGACAGCTGCACATCTACTAACAAGCATGGTTCAGAGTGTGACGACACCGGGGCCTGCCAGCGTGGGGGCACCACACCCGCGTCCAGTGAGCGTGCCTCACGACAGGGGCGGTTCGGAGGTTCCCCACGCTAGATCCTCTCACCACATACTCCAGCAATCAAGGTCCTTCGTGTTTCCCTAAAGAAATGAAGACCTCCGCCTGTGCACAGGAAAAGCTGCCTGCAGATGTTTGCAGCAGCATTATTCAGAACTGTCAGAAGATAGAAGCAACCAAGACATAGTGTAGCACATGACCTGATCAGAAGCACCAACCTATCTAGACAGTGCTAAAAAGAAATGAGCCAGCAAGCTGTAAGGCATCTGCTAGATGAAAGACATCTGCTTAAGCACTCCATGTTGATTTATGTTCCCGTCAGCCCTGTACAAAACTTCTTTTCTATACACATCCTTCTATGCAACTGTTATTCTTGGTCGTATTCATACAGCCTTCTAACTGGAATAAGATAATCTTTCATTAGTTTTAATTTGGATTTCCCTAACAGCTTATGATACTGAGCATTTTAATGTACTGTGAGCCATTTGTATTGCTTCTTATGAAAAGTGTCTATTCAGGTCTCTCTTCTATTTTTAAATTGGATTACATATGTCTGCCATTAAGTTTTCTGAGCTCTTCACATATTCCGGATACTAATTAAGAATAGTATGGAGACTCATCAAGAAACTCAAAGTAAATTTACCATATGATCTAGCTACCACACTTCAATGTTTATATACAAAAAATATCAAGCCTTACAGGCCTGAAGAGAAATATTTTTGATGAAAAATATACAATGTGGAAAGATACTTAGAATAGAGAAAAAATAAAATAATCAGAAAAAAAGCAAAGGCATATGAATAGAAAAAATTTCTAATGATCTCCATTGAAGAAATAATGAGAAATTTTTAAAGATCATTTTATTGAGGTTTAACTTATAAAACATAAAACAAAGAAAGTACTTCTGCAGTATTAATAAAAATATTATTCATGCTTAGTTTTAAAACAGGAAGGTGTAGCATTATACAAGTAGTACACTGATAGAGGTAGGCTAATTGACCCATACTCTGACAAACTTATCCCACACACACTTCAGAGTTATCAATGTGAGGGCAGTGTATCTTACTTACATGTGACAGCTCTTATTGTGTACAGAATGCAATGAGTCATTATTTTATAATTTGTTAAGTTATTTAAGCCTCAAGAGGAATAGAACTGTTATAATATTAAAGATATCATACACGAATGCATTTGTCAGAATGAATAGAGAACCAACCTACATACTTGAATAACAAATTACTGAGAAACTTCTAAAGATAAAATGAGGCAATAATTGAAACTACACTATTGCAATTTCAAAATATAGCTACACGTGATAATATAAAAACCGTGAAAAGCTTTTAAATGTCCCATTCAAAAACTGACATTTTCAAGTTCAGTATTATCAAAAAGATTTCATCTTTTTTGTGACAGTCTAAAGAATTTTCAATTGTATAAGAAATCCTCCAGTTTATCATAGAGCCCACATTTAATTGTTGTAAGACAGAAAACCTATAAATAATTTCTGTATTTGGCAGCTTTCAAAAATACTCAATCTAATCTCTCGTTCAGCATTTAAACTGCCGCATGTTGTCCAGTTTTGTTACGGGGAATACGGCAAGTTACTCTCTCTCATCCTCTCTCCCCTCCCCCAATGGTAAATAATGTTAAATTACAATCTCTTTCTAAACTACTAGGACATATCTGCAGCTCCTAGTGACCATGTCCGCCGTGGGAGCCGATGCATGTACACAGCACACTTCAGTTCTTTTCACATCCCCTGTGCCCCCACTCCTCCTTTTCTGGGCCCCCATTTGCTAAAGATCTACATTCTCCTTTCTAAACCATAAAATAATTCTAAAATTCTTACCTGATACCACCCCAACTCCATCATCACAATCATAGTCGGAGATTTCACTATCACTTATTCTTTTTGATCCTGTAAAAGCAATAATAGCAATAACTGTAACTACTGATTAAGGGGGAAAAAAAACTCAACCATCTGAAAAATAAATGACAATAATTTAAATGACTCTTAAGAATAAAAATATAGAGAGAAAAAAGTCATGAGTTCACCAAACTTGTTTTCACACACAGGACATAATCTCAGGGTGCAGGTGACAGGAAGTTAACACTGTACGCAGCGTTCTTCTAGACGTGTGCACAACAAAGCCAACGTGGATTAAAACCAGAAAAACATGAAAGACTGCGGATGGCATGAAGCCGACAGGGGAAATTTATTGGAAAATAAGTAAGTTAGTATTAGACACTTTGGGATAAAGGCACTTAAGACTAGGCAAATTTCTAAACAGAAACAATGAATTATTTTCAAAAGCATTAATGTATGTTTTTCTACTATTCATGATAAAGAAACTCAATATATCCAATTATCTCTTCGTCATGCTCATGGACCACAAGTTTAACTAAGAAGAGCATTTAGGAGTTCTGAATCTTACGGCTTTTTACTATTTATTTTAGCTATTTTTCAACTATTTTCAGAAGAAATAAGTCTACGCATACAACCAATACATCAAATTGTGACCTGGGGAGCGGCAGATGTAGCTCAGTGGCACTGGGCCTGCTGAGCAAGCGCAAGATCCTGAGTTCAATCCCTAGTACCAAAAAACAACAAAAGCCAGTTATGAACTGTGCTGTTTTCTAGGAAATTACTTAAGATTATTGTTATTATACTTTAAGAATACCATATGTGTATGTCCCTTACAAAATGAATCGATAACATCACGTTAAATGTTAATTAAAGCACAGATGATTAAAGCAAATTATGATTTCACACCTAATTGTGAGATGTATCATGTATGGCAATTAGGATGTTATAATTTGGTTTTTGTGAACCTTTTTCCTTCCATATGTGCCTCGGGATTTAATCTACCTTACATAATAAAATCTTTTAGTAAGGCATTTTTTGCCTTTCTCAGTGACAAAATATTTAAGTATGAATGAAGATTGTGTTGTTATTTCCAAAAATGACTCGTTTCATCCTTCTTATACACATTTTTTGTTTAAGAGATGGAACCAATTTCATCAGAAAATTAATGCCTTTTGTTGCGGCTTACAAACACACGGAGAGCTCATATTGCACAACACGCATAAGCAGAGGTAATCAAGTGTCCTCCACACGCCCTCCAACACTGACAAGCTGCTCCTTGAAATGACCACCTCACCTTTTGGCTCTTACTTGTCTGCTTTAATCCTTGGCATTTTTGGATGAGAAAAGCCTCTGTTGCTGGGAACTGCACAGCTCATTGTTTTCTCTTCCTGATTAGGGAGAAGTCATTGTGTGTTTTTTTAAATTCTGGTCAACCCTCTCATTCTTTTCCTTTTTTTAAGGCAAATTTTATTTGTCGTTAAAAATAATATTTCAATGTAATACAAGTAGATATTAATAATTTTTAAAGTCTTTTTATTTCTATGAAAAAATGAAACAAATTTTCATAATTAATTTCAAATTAATTAAACAATAACATTAGTTAATGCACTGTACACCATAAATTTAAAAGAATGGCCACACCGTGACTTCACACCTCTTTCTGAAAGGTATCAGAACTGTAGGGCAGTCAAGACAGAAGTATTTGTTTTCTATGTATCTTTTTTTCTCCCCCATGGGCCAAATGATAGAGTGCAAGTCATGAAGGGAAAAAGATAACAGCACAAAACTCTGTTCAGTAAATTAAGAGGGTCTGGTAGGATAAATGAAACAAATCAGCATATAAACTAAAATATTTTTCAAACCATGAAAGACATAACTTGGAGGAATTATGAAAACTTCTCCCTCCTTCCTAGTCTCTCTAGGAGAATTCTCATCATGAATTTTTACCGCATTTTGCATAGGGCATGCACTGCAGACATTTACAAGGGGAAGACAGAAGAAGACGGTTTAGGAGGGTGTGGCCCTGCACACCCTGCATTGTTAACACTGCTGTCCCACCAAGGAACCCTCACACACCCCGAAAGCCTCGTGTACCCTGATGTCATAAAGTTTTGACACAAGTAACTCAGAGGCTCTAACATCTCAATGGATTTCGAAAACAGAAAAATCTGACAACTTCCCAACAGACCAGGCAGAGTAGGATGTACAAAATCAGGACACACGTTCTGAATGGACTTGGGATCCCATAGATGGGACTGTGGAATAAAGACATCATAATGCACTGCTGTCCAGTTATGGCAAAGTTTCACTCTGTAAGCACTCAAGGATGAGGCAATGAGCACTGTGCAAGGCACAGTACACAAATCATAAGCTTTTCAAACTAGCCAAAGGTCAAATCATATATAACAGCAGAAAAAGACAAAGTTCGTATTGTTGATCTTTATGAGTTGTCCCAAGGGGGTGGGAGTATGTGTGTATGTGTGTGCGCCAGTATAGCAAACATGATTTATAAAAGCTGCTTCCTCCTAAATCTTACACATTTTAAATTGAAATTTTAAAAATATTTTTATTAGCACACATTTGCATACATAATGTTTACATGCATCTTAGGGAGTACTTACATGTCCTTAATAGATTCTGATTCTCTTTATTCCCCTCCCCTACTTGCCTTCCTCCTTCCTTCTGTCTGTAGATCTGTTTTGACTTAACCCTATAAAATTTAAATATATTGCATTTGGTAGTCTCTATTTTATCTTGTCTTATGAAATTTTGATGAATCCAGGTTTTGAAGTTTCGTTATTATATTAATCTCGTCTAATAAAGTCAATATTTTCAGTGTCTTAAGAAACTTTCCAATTTTAAAAAAAGAGTTGTCTCCTATCTTTTCACTTTAAGGTTTTGTCATTATATCCCTTACGTTAATTGAGTTTGCATGTAGTGTAAAATGTGAATGCAAATTTATTTTTCCATGTGGACGGCACACATTCCGGATTTATTTATTTAGCAGATTATGTACCAATTATCCCGTCCTGTCTTCTCTGCCACAGACACATGGATCTCACCCCGCCCGGTCCCCTTCCCAGGCTGTCTCATGGCTCGCTGGCTGCGCTGCTGTTACACAATGCGCTGCAAAGTAAAAGTATCCCCACTATGACAGTATTTGTGTCTCTGATCTTGACCTTTCACCTTTCCATATAAATTTTGGGCTCTGGTTGTCAAACTGCACTGACACATTCTATTGGCATTTTTTACTTGAATTTCACTGAACTAAAACATTAACATAAGAAGGACTGACGTGTCATCGCACTGTTTTACTAACCACGTAGATGTTATTTAGTCCATCTGTCTTTCAGCTCATGAATTTTTTTTATTTTGACTACTAAAATTTCCCACACTTGCTGGTTTTATCTTTTGTATCTTCCAATTTCTAATGTTATATACATTAAAGTTACTGCATTTAGTAAACACAAGTTGAAAATTAATGTTTCAACAGATGTAGAGAAGCCATTTGAAAAGGGTAAATTGTATTCATGATAAATATCTTAGAGGTTTCCAAGAAGGGAGCTTCCTCAAACTGATAAGAAGCACCTACAAAATTCTGCAGGTAACAGCCCACTTAACTGCGGATTAATGGATGCTTTCCTCTGACACAGGTAACTAGTGAAGGAGGTTTACAAGTACGAGCCTTCTGTTCACACCGCACTGCGTGTTCCAGACAGAACAGAAAGACAGGAGGGAGAAGAGACGCGTGCTGTACACCTTCCAAACCAAGAAGCAGCACCAGCGCGTGAGTGCGATCCCTGGGTGGTGACTTACACGTGAACTCGGCAGAGCTTCAGGAGAGAGAGTCAGTGTAAAAGGGAGCTACGTCTCTTAGTGATCAGTTGGCAAGTTAGTTTCATTTTTATCATTCCCAAGAATATCCAAAATCATGAAATGTTCATAAATACATCTAACAAAACAAAGTACAATACCCGTTCATCTCAGATCACAAGCACTGATGTTAGACACCTAGGGCTTATGTTACAAAGAGTCAACAGCTGGGTACCCCAAAACCACGGAAATTTATTGCCTCATAGTTCTAGACACAGAAGTCCAAAGCCAAGGTGTCAGTGGGCCACACGCTTCCCGGAGACACCAGGACCGGCCCTCCTCTCCGAGGAACCTGGCACCCTCCAGCAAGCCTGGGCGCGCCTTCCATCGCAGGCGCCTCACTCCAGCTGATGACAGCCCCGTCCCTGTGTGTACCCAGGCTCTTCCTCAGGGAAGTCTGCCTCTGCTCCACATGTCCACTGTCTCTAAGGACAACAGTCACGTGGGACACGTTTTCTGTGTAAATGAGTCTGAAAATATTTTTATGTATATTCTGCAAGAGTTTTATTTTTTTGGGATAACTTGTTAATATTCAATACAACTGTAAAAATTCTCTAGATCATATATTTTCTTAGTAAAATTAAATTTAACCTTTAATTAGAAAATTATAAAACATATGTCTAGTAGGCTTCAAATTTTAATTCTAATTGAGGTGGCTTTGACAAAAATTATTTTTCTAGGAACCTGTGTAATTTTCTACTGACTTGAAATTATTGGTATATGCTAACAGATGAAGTTACACTATATGAACTGAATTTACTTTAGTATCTATTTTATATAAATTTATCCCTCTCTCATAATATTATTTATTTGTGCCTAAAGTCTTCTCATTCACTTCAGAGTTTTAAAATTTTATCTGTTCAGTTATTACTTTCTCTTAGTTTATTAGTTATCATTTCTTAGAAAAATAAATGAATATAAACATCCAATGTAAACGCTTTGCCTGGCTTCTTTTATACCTTATCTCATTATTCTTGCCACTTTCTTTCTTTTTTCTTTTTTATAGTCAAAAATAGGTTCACTGGAATGTTTTTGGTTGTAATCCAAAGCAGAAACACTTAGTTTTTGTTACACCCACACACAACCTGTGGAAACTGCTTACAAAGCAATTATAGTATAAAAAGCATGACATCCTGCAAACACCAGTGGGACGGACCTGCATCTCCTTCACTTAAAGAATGGCTGAGGGACTACACAGCTCTCAGGTCCCTGCCGCAGCCCTCCGCGGTGCAGCAGTGCAAGGCCCAATGCCTCGAAGACACTGGCAGGCAACAATGTCACTAGGTGTTTACCCATACACACTAGTAAGGAAGTGGCAAGCATCTTGTTTCAAATTTGATCCTAAAAGAGTTATCTTTGCTTTATACCATTATTCGAAATACATTTTGTTGGGAGAGAGGGAGAAAATTTGACATTCTCAGTGCTCCAATCTGAAGTGAAAGTTTCCTCTTAGTTTCTTAAAAAAACAAGTTTTAAAAGTTACATCCATAGGTTTCATTTAAATTATGCACCAATCATTTATTATTCTCACCATGCCAAGTCTTGTTTACTGAGGAGCCGCCATGAGATCAAGTATGGTTTCCCACAACTGTAAGAACTGTGGTCACCGGTGAAAGGACAAGAGCCACCAAGCCACGATGGCCTTGGTTTTACATCTGCACCACCACGCTTGCCCTCGAAGCTGTTTGGACCTGTTGCTAAAAGTAGCTGCACTACCCAGTCAGCTTTCTGACTTGTCCTGCAGCTCCTCCAGTCTCTCCCGTTTCAATAACATCCGCATTATTTTCTTGCATGACATCAATGACTTCATCCATCTGATTCTGAACATGCAGAATTGTACCATTTCTAGGTGCAAATCTTGGGGCAGATGGTGCCCTGAGAAGACCCCTCCTCTGCATCCGAACCATCTTCCCAAAGACCTCTCCCTTCACTCTCCACAGAGCTACTGACATCAGCAGCACTTAGGTGGCGGTGAGCCTGAGGGCACCCTTCTTCCTCCTGGACAGCTTCTCTATCTCCCGACAGAGTAACTGAGCACCCCCAAGGCCCAGGGAGCTGCTGCTCACTGTCTTGCAGAGAATGCACTGAGCACAAGGCCAGGGGAAGGAGCGGAGCCACAGAAGACTGGTGGCTGGACAGGAGGGGGACAGTAGGCTCCGGCCACTTTCTGAGGCGGTTCTGGAAATCTTCTCTCCCAGGAACTTTCCTGAGTATGATTAAAAACTATGAATGGTGCCGAGTACCCCCAACAAAAAGGAGGCTTGTAAAAACACTACAGTGTACACTCACCCACCTTACTCATCTCCCCAAGGTCAAACTGACCATGCAGAGTAATATTCTGAGCAGATTCAGGACATCACGGCACCCAGAAAGTGCATCTAAAGACACTCGGGAAGAGTGCTCCGGAACTGCTTCACGAAGTAGAAGAACAATGCGCTCAAAGGGAGGGACGCACTGAAGGGTTAACAGCAACGTGTCTTCTACTATAAAAAATTTTTGATTTAATCATTCACTATATGCTGTCACATCTTATATAGCCTTAATTTCTTTTTCACGGTGTCAATGGCTACTATATGAAAACAACTGGCTTCTGTTTACTGTACACACATCTCTGGAAACCGCTGAGTCTGTTTAATAGCTCTAGTGTTCTCTGCATGAGGTCTCGAGTGTCGCACACCACGTCTGTGCTCTGACTTGGATTTTAGCGCCTGATCGTGTGTTTAAGCCTTCTGCAATGCTGGCAACCTGCACACTTCGGACCAACTACTATTGAAAGCTGGATATGAAACTAACCAGTATTTAATTTTCCATTTTCTTGTTCAATTTTCCTCTCCTGAATTTAGGAATTGTTAGGTGTATTTTTATAACTGTTCTATACTTACAGTGAATTCATTTTATACCATAAAATGCCATTTCTAGCTACTAACCCTTGATGCTTATGGATTATCTGTCTACTGTTAGCAGAGGCTCCTCCTTCTCCCAAGGTTGATGTGTGCATTTTCCTTTTAAACTGTCGTCATATTGAAACTGTCTTGTAAACCATAGATGGTTGCGACTATTTCTCTATAAATTTTTCTTATTAATTTGAAGCTCTATTTACCTAAGGACAGTTCTCTAGATGAACATGTTTTTTTATTATTGCTACTATTACAATAAAATAATCTGCCTTATCCCTGACAATACTCTCATCTAATATCTAAGTTTTCTAGTATCAATACAGGAACTCTATATTTTATTTTCTAAACGAGTGTTAGTATGATACATCTTTTCCTTTCTTTCTACTTTTATTCTTTTCCTTTCTTTTTACTTTTTCCTTTCTTTTAACATTTAAAGTAAAAATTTTAATTTAGTAGGTCTCTTATAACTAACTGGTTTACAGTTACTTTTAATCCAGCCTAATAACTTCTGTCTTTTAATTTGGGATATTCTTATTATATCAATATGATCATAAGTTGATTTATATCTATCAACTTGATATTTATTTTTTATTTATTCCACCTATTTTGGGTCCATTTTTCCTTTTCTATCTTCTGTCGGATGACGTGGATGTTTTAATGGTTCCACTTTATTTTTTCTGTTAGCTTGTTAGTTGTAAAAACATTACAATGTACTCTCATCCACCTGATTCACTTCCCAAAAGTCTTAAATGAGGTGTCTGGAATGTTTAGGGTTACAGTAGACTCTCTAACTTACAACTCCTTTTTATATAACACAATATGTTTTATATAATATAAAGCACTACAGTTGTATGTTTCCATTTCTTCTCATCCAATATTTATATTATTTTACCTTATGTTTGTTGCAAATCCTATATACTACATTAGTATTCATTTTGTTTATATAATCAACTATGTTTAAAAGTACATGCATCAGAAAATATATAAAATCAAATTATCTTTATAAACTAATTATAACATCTATACTAGTTCTTGTTTAGCTGTGATTCAATTTCCTCTTTCTCTCTCTTATTGATTTATTTATTGACTTTGCATGCCTGCTGGTTTATTTATTTATTTTTTTATTAAAATAGTTGTGTCTTTCATATTGTTGAATGTTAGTTGTTCCTGTATTCAGATAAACATTTCAGGGCTTTCTTTTTTTACATGTAGTTGTATTACTTAGAAGTATTCTGATCTTTTCCACTAGTTATTTTATTCTATCTATTTTGGCTTTTTGTGACAAGGTCTCATATACTAATCTGGAACTCCCTCTGCTGCCCAGGCTGCCTCAAACTTGTAGTGATCCTCCTGCCTCTGCCTCACTGGTGCTAGGATTACAGGAAGGCACAACCATACCTGATCCATTAAGTTCTTTTAAAATTTTTTATATGGCCAGGTGTGGTGGCTCCTGCCTGTAATCCCAGCACTTGGGAGGCAGAGGCAGGAGGATTGCTGAATCCGAGCCTAGCCACGACTACAAAGTGAGTTCAGGGTCAGCCTAGACTACAAAGGGAGACCTTGTCTCAAAAAAAAAGGGAAAAAAATGAAACTTTTTCCATGGCACAGTGTTCGGTTTAGGACTATTCCGAAACACTGGGCACCCAACAGGCACTGTTCTCAGGCAACAGTGCCTCTACCGTTTTGAACACTTCCTTGCTCGCATTAGGTGGACGCCTCAGTTTACATACTGCAGATCTCTGGTATTCCTCTTCGTAGTTCTCTCCAGCTGTTTTGGTCTCTGGGTTCTTTCTCCTCTTGGGCTCGGCCAGGAAACCCTCCTAAAGCGGTAGGATAGGGCAGCGCAGGGACGAGCTCATTAGTCTCTTCTCCTAGTAAATGCTCTGCTTGCTTGTTTGATGGTCAGTGTATTCAAATAACTGCATGATCTGTTGTGTGCACTGCTGCTGCTGTTTGAGATGGCGAAGTACATGCATCTCAGCTGCGAGCAAGTCTCCCGGAGTCGATTTTCAGCTTTACTCTGCCACTGTGGAGGCTTCTCACGTCAACTTCCTAGTCTTTTTAAGACCATCTTTCAAAAATACACAAGTTGTTCAGCTAAACATATTAAAACATAGTTTACAATCAGGATGATCAAAACCAAGTACACCGACCAGTTAACGATGTAGTGTCAGTTTATATAATTTGCCATATACTTTGTGCATGTATGAAATTTAAACTATGAAGAACTGAAGTAATAAATTAAAGCTATTCAGTTTTCCTTATAATAGATGGCAAAATTGCCAAAATGATGGAAACTATATTTATTTAAATCTATTTAAAAACAATTGAACACTATAAACTATACTATTTAAATATTTGAAACGGTTTACATGACACAGTATATATTAAAACATACTCCACTGAAAAATAACACTGTACTAAGGGAAACAGTACTAGACATGGTGGAATCATAAATCACTCTATTTTGACAAACAGTTTACCAAAATAACAAAGATGGAAACAGGAAGATATTGGAAAAATTCTATAGGCAGATAAAGGAAGCTACCAACACACTGGTTAGGAATTTAGTGTGTGCACAATAGCCAAACACAGCACAAAACAACAAAACCAACCCCACTGTGTGCATTAACGCATGCATCACACACCGCACGTGCCAGATTTACCTGAGTTATACGAACATAAGGATTGATCTGGAAAAAATGTCAAGGTAAGGTCAAAATGCATTTTTAAATCCTTACATGTATTACAGATATAGAAGTTTAATCTCCACTTTAGCATACCTATGATATAGTGCAGCATTTAAAAAAAATAAATTAAATAATTAAATTAAATAATTAGTATGCAGACCATACTAATTCTATTTTTTTAAATTGAAATCTTTATTGGTACATTACATATAGACATCACGATTGCACTACTCCGCAATGGGGAGCAATTTGTACCAGTATAAGACACAACTTAATGCTCATTTTTTCCCAGAGCCCTACCCACCCTACCATCCCCCTAATATACATAAAATTTGTTTCCTTTCTTTTTTGTTATAATCTCATTATTTTTCCCCCTTCACCCTATCCTAATTCTGAATCAAGTAGGAAATATTTTACATTTGAGTTATTAAAAAACTCAAAGTAAAATTACATTACAAGAAACTTTCACCAAGTATAAGATCTGCATCCTGAAGTAGCACAAATTAGTACAAAAAGAGAATTCGGTTAGAAGTTACTTCATTAGATAACGACCTATGTATTAATGATTATCATTTCTGTTTAATACAAAGTCCTCTGGTATAATCTGAAATAAAAGAGATAATAGAACTTTACCATGTAATAGGCAACTAGTAAGTTTAAATGGAAAGATCATTAGAAAATACTCTTCATTTTGAAATCCCTGATTTCTGGGAAAAGCATATTTCAAGCACATTTTACTTTACTATTCCTTTCAGGGAGAAGCAAACTTTCAAAACTTATCTGGGAACAATGATTTTTACATTTTAACTTGATAAAGACTGTACATGTAGAATTTATCAGAAGTCAACAGGCTATAACTGAATCTTCCTATGCATAAATGACAAGGTTTATAAAGGTTTAAGAACATTAAATATTGAAGACTGAATAAGTTAATATCTGAATATGCAATAGAAATAAATCATATGAACTATTTGTATGCATATAAATATATATATACATATATATATATAAAATATGTAGCCACAAAAATACCTCAGTAGTCAAAAAGATGCCATAATACCTGGAAAACTGTAAATATTTATTCTGACATATGTCAGTTGTTAGTAAAATTATAATAAATCATAGGAAGATAAAATATATTCACAAGTTATTAAAGAACTTTACTTTCTAGTTGTGAGCCTTACATTCCTAATGATACAATATGGGACATAATTTTTCCAATGCAGAAGGGGTCCCTCTGCCACACTGTCATGACGATGATCCGTCCCATTAGCAAGCCTCTGGGGGGAGGGGGAGTTACCCAGGGCATTGTGAGGAGGAAAGAGAACTCTACTCAGGTCCTGCCTTCGGAGCTATCATGAGAATGTGTTAGAATGTAAGCACGAAAGGAGAACTTCTTAGGTACAGAAGTATGGAACTGTAGAAACCAAGACTGACAAAACAGAAGAACAATTTGTAAGTACTATAATATTTAACCAGGATATACTTTTAATAACTAGGAATAAACTGAACAAACTAGACTGTTAGGATTATACCAACAAAAGCAATACAAATTATAATTATCAGGTCTGACCAAACTTTACTATTACTACAATTATCAGGCTTCAAACGTAATGAATTTCATATGACATATATATTATATCTTGATCTAAATATTTTAAATATCTATCCATGTTTTCTGAGTCTCTGCTGATTTCATGTAGACGTTATTCTAACACTTCAATGTTCTGCACATTATGTTTAAACTTTGTTAAATTCAAAATTAATTTTGGTGTCTAAAGCAGTACTGCATCAATCCAAGGTCAAAAACTATTTCTGTAAAAAAATAAAACTTCAACTTAAAATATTAACATCTCTCTACTATAAACAAACCATTATGATCACTTCGACCCGCCCGTGCAACCCCACTAAGAGTCCGAAGAGAGGGCAAACGGGTGGGATGGGAGTGACCACGCCACCAGCTGGGAGCTGGCGCTGCAGCCGAGTGCGACGCCTCAGAAGAGGGGCAGACACAATCGGAAACACAAAGGCAGTGATGCTCCGCAGCGGCATCTCTTGTATTATGAAATAACAAAAACTCTTCGAAATAGTAAAGATTCTTACAACCAAACAGTAAAGAAAAGTGAAAATAAGAGAAAGTCATAATAATTCTATGTAAGAAAAAATATGAAAATCATGTTAAAAAAAATATGAACAATCAAAAGACATATGAAGACTGATATAAATTATCATATAAAGAGGAGACTACAACAAATGCAGCCAAAAAGGGGGAAAAAAGTTACAGAAGCACTGGAGTTAATTTTTTTAAAGTTATTTTTAAAATAGATTTAATAAAATAGATTTATTCAATAGTGCATATTATTTTAAGTTACAGTATCAATGATCTATAGCAAATTATTTCCTTTAAAAACTGAACATCCCTATAAATCTATGCAAATCTGTATATTAGAACCGTATTTTGTATGCAGAAACAATGTTTCTTCAAAAATATTTCTTCAAAAAATATTCTGTGCAACAGGAGCCTAAAAGCAAGCAGAAGTTGATATCTTATCTTCAGACAAAATTAACTTCAGGGCAAAACTGATCAGAAGAGATAAAGAAGGTCACTATATCTGGTAAAGGAAACAGTTCAACCAAATGAGATAACAATTTTAAATGTACATGTACCTAATACAGGAACACCCAACTTCATCAAACAGATACGACTGAAGATAAAAGATCAAATAAACAGGTGGGGGACAGTGGGGGATCTCAACTCCCACTTTTACAAGTAGATGAACTAAACAACAAAAAAATCGCCGAAAAAATCAGACACGAACCAGATCTTCAGACAAACATACTTCGTTGATTCATGTTCAGCCTAACAGGAAAACACTCTTCTCAATAGTTTACAAAACTGCCAAAATGGACCACACAGTAGGCCACAGAGTTGCTACAATAAATACAAAAGAACCAAAATAATCCCAGGCACGTTATCAAATCATACTGCAGTGAAACTAGAAGTCAATGGCCAAAGAGACCACTGAAATTACTAAACATGTGGGGATTAAAAAATGCACCCTCACAGCAGTGGGCCCAGAGTCATCACAAGACCGTCATGGAGGGAGGAGGCCAGGCAACTACGCCCTGGTTCGTGGCAGTGAGTAGGCCCGCAGTGTGGCTGGGACTCTCACAGAGGTCCGGCGACCCTGCCTAAACCTCTGCGCATCAGTTGCCCCAGCAGTTCTCAGGGGACCCTTGGGCAAGGAGGAGACCCAATAACTCAGCCTCAGTCCCCGGCTGGCTGTGCCGACTGCTCAGGGATCGGGATCTATGCAGCACAGCCCCCTGTGGGGGGGGGGGCCTCAAGCTCCAGAAAACAGAGCCATAGCGAACAGAGCCATAGTGAACAGCAAAGGAAAGGACTCATCAAGGCTTCTCTAGGAAAACTGAAGCCCACTGGAGGCTGAAGAAGTCTGCAGTACAGACCCACAGACTACAGCAGGTGGTGATGCGATTGTTCTGTTCAAGATCTTTCCTGGGGTTCCAGAACTGAGATTCCCTAATGACCATTACAGATTCCAGGCCTAAGGGCCAATTGTACCGGGAAGATGACCAGGGAAGCAGCCATTCCTTAAGGGTTCTAAATATTAGCAAGAAAGATAATTGAAATAAGCATTTTAGTGGCAGCAACCCAGGAATTAAACCAAAATCAAAATGTAGAAAACAGAAGACACCGAAATAAGGCCCAAACCCAGAATTCCAGATCACCAAAGGAAAATTTAGGGAGAAATTAGATAGACCAACCTGAAACTTGACCACCTGGACTCCCTGAACTGGCAACAAAACAGGACGTTCCATCTCACCACAGAAAGAACAGCTGCTATTAAGAAATCAACCAACAACAAATTCTGGCAGGGATGTAGGGAGAAAGGAACCTTCTCTACTGTTTGTGGGGATGTAGACTGGTGCAACCACTATGGAAATCAGTGTGGAGATTCAAAAAATTAGGATTAAAGGACCCATTTGATATTGCTATTTCCCCGTGGGGTATATTCAAGAAAGAATGAAAAGCATAGCACAGTGACGTATGTGCACCCATGTTTATAGCAGGTCCAAATACCCAACAACTGGAAACTGGATAAAGAAGATGTGTTTTTTTTTTTTCCTAAACTGGAATATTAGTAAGCCAATGAAGAATGATAAATCAGAACCATTCATAGCTAAATGGATACACCTTGAGGGCATACTCATAACTGAAAAAAAAATAGGATACAGATATATAAGTACCATATTGTTTCTCTAGAGTGAGACACTGAAAGTGTAAATGAGGCCCAGAATGTACGATAGGTATTGTGAAATGGGAAGAAAATGTTCAAAGGGAAATGGTAACTGGATGGGAACAGGGGAAAGCAAACAAGGGAAATAAAAAATGATGGGAAAAAAGAAAACACAGAAAGAAAATTAGGTATATGCGGGTTGAGGGGTTGATGAGAAGGGAGGACAATGGGAAAAAATAAGAATCAAGATATGTTACATCCAGGTATAAATTGCCAGTGAGGAATGTGACCCTATGTACTCCTAAAACAAACCAATACTCTCACTTTATATTAGAAAAAACTACAAGCAATCTGCAAAAGTGTGAAGAAACTCATGAAATCTTCATCTGATGTTATAGAAAGCACTAACTTATATGAGCTGGGAAACTGCCTAAAAAATATCTGCTGTGGTATGGCCTGTAATCTATCTATTCCAAAGTTTGACATAAAAACAAAACGACACCCATGCTTATCTAAAGTCAGGTACAAGCACATCCACAGCAGCAACCTTAGGAACAACCACAATCAGCAAACGAACTGTTCCCCAACTGAAGGCGTCATAGCTGTCATGGCAATAGACTACTCCGCAGCAATGAAAATAAATTAACTGCAATTATGTGCAGCAATGTCGACAAATCTCATAAAAATACTGGCAAGAAAAAAGTCAGATTTAAAAGAATGCTTTATTGTCTACAGCCACACCAACTCACTGTGCACAGCCATATCACATAATCTCAGAAGCAGAGTAAGGTCAAGTAGGTAATTACTTGGATGAGAAAAAGAGTGATACACTAGGCAACCCCATTTCTATAAAATTTATATGTGCATTACATAGCCCATTCATAAGAATGTTCGGGGAGCAGGTGATGACCTGAGGTTTGCAAGAGGTGGGCTGGGGGCTCCTCTCTTCACTTGCGAGCTAGTGTGTGGCTGCTCTGTGTACTGTGCTTCAGCATACTTGAAA
>PVIR01010591.1:12506-49602 GCA_004026965.1 Petromus typicus | reverse complement strand
TTTGAGACAGGGTCTCGCTTTGTGGTTCAGGCTGGCCCTGAGCTCAGCCTCAAACTCACATCACAATCCTCCTGCCTCTGCCTCCCGAGTGCTGGGATTACAGGCGTGAGCCACCACGCCCGGCACTGTGGTATGTGGTACTGGTTGCTGCTGGGTGTGGGTCTCCACGCCCAGTATTGTTATGTGGTTACTGGGGAATGGAACCCGGGTCCTTGCGCTTCCAAGACAGGCGCCGGAACCACTGAGCTAACTCCCCGGCCCTTCTGTGTAATTTCTAAACTCTGATAATGAGAGTCCAGAGAGAAAAGGATATTTATCATTTGAATGCAGTCTATCTACCAGATTTCAGATTGTAAACAGTGAATATCTAAGTAATCTTCTAAAAATCAATTTAATAATGTGGGGAGCTTTCAAAAGGCCTGTACCAATAATTTCATCTTTAAGACACACAGAGAGATAGCTACTTACAATATCACTTATGACAATGCTTTAAATCAAAGAGTGAAGGCAAAATAGAAGTTGAAACTTTTAATAGAATATTATGTAGTCTTTAAATAATTATTAATCATATTTAAATTTTACTAAAATTATCAAACAATATATTGTCACATAAAGTTAAAGATAAACATACACAGATTCTTTTGCATGTATTTATGCAATGCTGAGGTTGTATGTAACATTTTTTATTTTTAGAAAAAGTTTTGAATTTCAATACAGTAAATAAGTATCACTCTATAGTGAAAAACAAAGTACATACCCATAATAATCCTTACTATTAAGTAGCTTAGAGTATGATGCTATTGATTACATCATTCAATCATGGCAATGTGAATGTATTTTCTTTACAGATTTTTTTTCCCTCTCATCCATATGAATGCAGGCCTGTGTTCTACTGTGTTGCTATTGATTGTAAAAATATGTGGCCTAGTATGAGTGCCCATTACATAAGTAGGGTCCTGAGATCTTATCACTCTTGCTGGCTCGATGCCATCATGCTGAATCTTCTCCTTGCTTTTCCTGTTGCATAACTGGCAGATAACTTTCAAAGACATTCTGTACTTACTATGTCTCTTGTGCACGGGTTCACGTTCTTGAGGAATGCTGCCTATCTCTCATCTCTTCTTGACCTTATTTTCCCCTACATTTCTGGTTTCTTTCCACAGATTACCCAAATTGTCTTTCAGTTTCTCTCATTGGTTGAATAGTATATTATGCATGAAACTAAGTCATCAACCATTTTTAAGTAGTGCTTTCAAATATTAAACTAAAGAAAAAATCATTTCATGTTTTTATATTAAAAAAACCTATTTTGAAAGTGCTCTATCTTTAGTGAAATATATCTTTGGGGTGAAATATTACATTTCTCTTAGCATTATGAAACTTCCTATTTTTCTTTTTCACCAAAGTATACTGATGTGATCCAGAATTTTGTTCTTTTCCAGAAAATATGAGCAACTTTATAGGAAACCTTAAGGGAAAAGGAAGAAAAAGGCTCTTGTATAACAAGTACAACTTGAGTAACTGATAATTTTACAAGAGAATTTTTGGCTCAGTAAAAGGAACAAATTTTACAGTCCCAAATAGCAATCTGAAATCCTTTAAGCTGATGTAGATGCTTGTGAATATTAGGAATTCTCTATAATTTCTTTTAAAAAGTAGGTAAAATTAGGGCCGGGGATTTAGCTCAGTGGTTCTGAGTCTTTTGGCAATGAATGGATCATGGTGTATGAATACTGCCACAGGCTGCAGATTAGACTAGCACAGTTCTGTGAGTGATTGAATGGATTTACCAAAGGCAGAAGACCCTCCCAGGGTGTGAAGTGCACCAGCCAATAAGCTTATAACCAGAATGAAATAAAAAGGGAAAAGGAGGCTTCTACTTTCTGTGTGCTATGGCATGGACTGTTTCTCTTCTGTTGATCCCCTCTGCCATGCTGCTCTGCTTGGCAGCCAGCCTACTGTGGCCACAAATCTCTACAAAGAGTTGAAATAAACTTTTATCATTGTTACGACTTGTGGTTAGATGTCAACCTCGAGCCTCATGTTTTTCAGAGGTGGCTGGATCTAGAGTGTGTGATGGTGCGGTTGATTTGTGATGCAATGCTAAGGCTCACGGGCACGAGGATTAAAGATGTGAATGTCACTGCCCTAAGTAGCCAAGATAAGATAAAAGGGGCAGAAAGATGCTGTTAACATCCCTTGTTGCTTTTGTTTTACTCCTTTCTGCCCCATCAAGAACTAGTTTTCCTCTGTGGAGCCCTTTTGACAACTCTACCTGCCTTGGAGCCAGCTGATGTGGACTGAAACCTCTACAAACTATTTTTTAATAGAACTTTCCCCCCTTTAACTCTAAGTGTCCAGTAATTTGTCTTAACAACAAGAAAAATAACTAAGACACTCCTTCAAATTGTGGGTGTCACATATTGTGTTTCAATCATAAATTACCCAAGACAGTCTATTAAACATTCACAACTAGCATTTAATATTGATATTATAAATACTTTATTGAGAGGAATCTAAAACTTCAATGTGGTCTATTCATTCATTTAATGAATTTGCATTGAGTGCTAAAACTATTCCTAGTACAGAGTTAGATGGCAGAGAAAAAGCTGTAACCAAAGTAAAAAAAAAAAAAAAGTTATTTCACTGTAAGGGACTTATGCTTGATGAAAAGACAGAAAACAATGAAAAAATAAGCATATCTCACAATGTAGTAAGTATTCTGCAGAGCATTCAAATTGAGTGATTTCATTAAAAAGAAGTTAGAAAAGACCTTCTCATGGAAACCCAGGATGGGAGAGAAATGGGAAAAAAATGAGAATTAAATTGTGTCATATTCTAGTACAAATACTCTATGTTGACTATGATCATGATATGTATATAAAATGTACAAATGAAATTAATTTTTAAAAGTTCTATAACTTGAAGTTTGTCATTTTGACCATTTTTTGTGTACAGCACAATAGCATCACACTCATTCACCTTGTCATACAACAGTACACCTCTAGAGCTTGTTCATCTTTTCAGCAAAACTCATTATTCCTCTTTATCTCTAATGCCTAGCAACCACCGTTTTCCTTTCTTTACTATTTTGACTGCTGCAGGCACTGTATGTAAGGCTATTTTTCTTTCTTGGATTGGCTTATTTCACTTAACATAATATCTTTAAGTTTTATCCATGTTATAGCCTATATCACAGTGTCCTTCTTTTCTTTTTTAAGTAGACTGTATTATTTTTAGATAAGTTTAAGATTCAGAGCAAATTTTAGAAGACTGTACAAAGAGTTCCATATACTCCCACTCTGCACACATGTCCACCTGCCCGACTGTCAACATCTTCCACCAGAGGGGTACATTTATTATAACCAATGAACCTGATATGAGTAACTTTTTGACTTGATAATGTCAGGAAATCTAATCTCCAAGGCTGATGTGATGGTTCATGAGATGGAAGGCATGTGGTGGAGAAAAAGCTCAGAAAACATGATATTCAAAGCCAAAGATGAAATGAAGTTATGCTGGGAGAGTATGTGAAAAAAAGAAGAGTGTGTAGGGTAAAAACAAGTTTGTGCTTAGAAACCATGCAGGGAAAAAAAGAGACAGCAACAAAGACAGTGGAGAAAGCTTGAATGCATTGTAGAAGAAAAGCCAGGAGGACACAGTGTCAGGCAATCAACAGAAGACTCACTTCAGGACAGGTGGGATGGAATGCAGTGGAAGATGATGCAAGATTTCCCCCAAAAAAATCTGCAAGAAAATGTGACCACTGTATTTGGTATTATTGGCATTAAAAGGGACTTTAACATGATCAAGCATGCTGGGGTTAGGATAGTAGAGATGGACAGTCACTTTTCCCAAAGTTATACAGTTTGTACGAAGAAGAATATGAATGCTAATCTAGTAAGTAGTCAAGAGCATCAGAACTACATTTATTCATTAAGTAACTCTTAATGACAGTGCATCACTTACTGGGGAGTGTAGATTATGACAATATTCTTTGAATATCAAAACCTAAATGCTGTGTATAGACCATTGCTTTAAATGAGTGATGGAAAACTTTTATAGACAGTGCCTGAACTGCAACCAAAACCCATTTGTTTATCATAAAGGTCCAAGACTGCAATTAAATGTGAATACTGAGGTTTTAGTTCAGAAAAAAATAACTCATACATTAACAAACTTGTGTCTGCATAATGTTAAAAGTGTAAAACACGTGATAAATGTTGGTCACTCTACTCTGAATCAGGTGTGTTCATACATCTGGTTTGCTCGAACCACATGTAGTGAAAAGGAATTGTCTTAGACTGCATTAAAAATGTAGGATAGCTATTGTATATAAGTAACAAAACTTCTTTTATTTTTTATATGTTAACTTCTTAAATTATTTCATTAAAATAACATAAATCCATGTAAAATAACTGGATACAAAAACTTACAGATCTGCTTAATAAAAATAAATACCCATCTTTACAGATACACAGGTGAGTAGGTTGAAATACTATTATTTGTAATCACTGTGTCTTACCAACTTGCACAAGTACAAATAGCTTCTGTATGATGCAGGTAGCCTTTGATTAAACTGTGTGAGGGCTGCAGGAGGTGGAGTCAATACTTCCCTGCGCCTAGCTCTACGCAACATTTCACTGTCATCCATGCCTTTTATATTGGAACACTCTGCAGTAAAAGCCAAGGAAAAGATAGTATAATCCCAGCACTCTGTGAGGCTGAGAAGGGTTGCAAGTTGGAGGGCAGTGTCTGGACAATTTACAAAACCCTGTCTCAGAGTAAAAACCAAAGAAACTTAGGATGTTTGAGGCCCTGAGTTTGACCCTCAGTAATAGAAGAAAGTGAGGTGGGAGAGAAAAGGGGGGGCAGGAGAAGAGAGAGGGAAAGGAGAGCAAGAGAGGCAGAAAGAAAGGACTTTGGTGTGGATAAAATAATGTTAAAAGTGTAAGGCCTCCAATCCTCTACATATATAACCTTTGTTTCCATTTTTTAAACTATCAAATTTTTTCTGGGGGACAGGGGAAAGGGGAAAAATGAGAATCAAGAAACATCATGTGCAGTAAGCACAAATTTTTAATACTGAATGTAATCATAATGTGTATGTAAAATGTACCCATATACTCAATTTAAAAAAAACTATTACATTGAAAATATTTAAATGCAAACTGGAAAAATAAAATCAAGAAACTAAAAAAAGTGTAGGACCTCGTGGGCCTTGCCTTTCTGCAACAGCACCCTTCTCTGATTCTTCAGCTTCATGGTCCCCCTTATCTTTCAGCCCTTCTAACAACTTTGTAGTCAATGTAGGGCACCAAATGACTCTTCAGTGGAAATACCTGTTACTTTATGTTTTCTTTGCACATATTACATTTTAATCAGCTGTGACAGCATAATATTAAACAAAATTGTAAGCAAACACAATTTCCACACAAGCCCCAGCACTGCTAACTGCGATTTCATTTTGTTTTCTTTTTTATCCATAAGACTGAATTTGTTCAGTTGCTCATCCTTCTAATAGCTTTGGGTTGTGTGTGTGTGTGTGTGTGTGTGTGTGTGTGTGTGTGTGTGTGTGTGTGTGTGGTGGTGTTGTTGTTGTTTCTTTTTCTTTTTGTGAGACAGGGTCTCGTTTTGTAGCTCAGCCTGGCCCTGAGCTTACTATGTAGTCCAGGCTAACCTCAAACTCACAGAAATCCTTCTGTCTCTGCCTCCTGAGTGCTAGGATTACAGGTGTGAGCCACCATGCCTGGCACTGTTGTGTGTGTACTGATTGTCAGTGGGTGTGAGTCACCCCATCCAGCATTGTTGTATGTGGTTACTGGGGATTGAACTCACAACCTTATGCTTGCAAGGAAGGCGTCGGAACGACTGAGCTAAATTCCCAGACCCCCTTATAATAGTTTTGAACTTAGGACTCACATCAGAAATCAGAATACTATTTGGTAATAGCTCTTCCAGGTATATAAATGCCTAAAACTGTAGGTTATTATTTCATTAGAATGTTGTATTTTCTTTTCTGACAGCAAAAGTAAGTGCAGAATTAATACTGTATGAAAGGTAAATAAAATGATGGACTCATTGAGGCTACCTCAATCTGCAGTGCATGCAACAAGTAGTATTCCTCCAAGTCCTATCATTCAGTGTGTACTTTCCTTTCACATCACACACATTATGAAATTAAAAATAATAAACTTTCATTTTGCTTCTCCTAGACTTTAGATGAAAGAATACCTAAGTTTGGATACTTTATTTGATATTCACTCAATGACTTGAGAAATCTACTTTTTGCAATCAATCTCAATTTCCTAACTCTAAAATAGGAATACTAATGTCCACCAACAGAATGATTTAGAGAGTTATAGGATTTAATCTGTGTCTGTTAAGTAGTATAATTAACAATCTCATATTTTTAGTTGTAAATTCCTATTGATTTTAAGATTTACAGTTCTTTAATATACTTTAGAACTACAAGGAAAACTCCATTGCAAGACTGAGCACATAAATTCAAAATAAATAATTTACATTTCATTCAAATATGAATATAAAAGGATCCTGGGAAAATGCAAGATATTTATCAGGTACTTCTCTGGAGCAAACATTTGATTTAATCAACTTAAATTTGCCCTTCTTCTTGTGGAGAATAAACAAGACTACAGTATACTTTAAAAATTAATAAGTCCCAAGTGGAGAGCAGTAGTAAAGGGAAAGATGACTTGGAAGAAGAGATCATCTAACACAGGAGGCACTGACAAAGTACAGTCTTCTAGCATGCCAGATACGGCTAGTAAGAAAATGTGTAAAATATTGCATTGTCAATGTATATGCAGTAATTACTAAAGTAATCACATATTTTGTATTTTAAACTTTCAAAGATGATGATACAGTACACATAAGAGAAGTTATCATTTCTAGACTATGTTTAAATGTACTGTTCTCTGGAATTATGTTCACATAGCTGTGCTACCCCATAACCACTGAATAGTAGCTCTCCATACCCTCCCTTAATTAACTCTGTAAGCCCTTATTTTACTTTTCTCTGTCTCTTTTTACTTTCTCTTTATTTTTTGTTTACTCTGTTCAGTTCTGTCCATTCCAGTAACCTTTAACAACTCTGTGGTAAACTGATATTTTAGATGCAAGTAGACAAATAAAATATATTTCTAAAATTTAATTTTACTTAAAATATTTTTAAATGTAGCTATCATTAAATTTAAAATGTCATGTGGTTTATAGTGGACAATGGCATGTAAAACCTGTCTAATTGGTAGTCACTGGCCACAGGTGGCTGAACAAGATTAAAATTTCAATTTCTCATTTCACTAGCTAAATTTGAAATGCTTAACAGCCACATGTAGCCACTGGTTACGATGTGAATAACTAAGTATTTGACATCTTGATCATTGTGGTAGTATTTTTGGACAGTACCATTCTAGGAAATTTACCTAAAAAAATGATCAACGTAAAACAAGAAATCTGAAACAAGGTCAGCATAGTTGAACAAATAGCACAAAAGGAAAAACAATAGTCAAATTTATTGTTCAAAAATGTAAAATGTGGTAGGGTGGGTGGGGCTATGGGAAAAAATGAGAATTAAATTGTGTCTTATACTGGTACAAATCCCCATTATGGAGTGCAAGCATGATGTGTATATTTAATGTACCAATAAAGATAATTTTAAAAAAATGTAAAATGTTATGAAATATACAGGTTGCATCTTTGATTGCAAATCACTTGGGCAACGTCAACAGCATCAAATGTTTTTACCATCAAGTTTTAAAGGTTGCTTACAACTGTACAGCACACCACTGTGTACTGTCATAAGTCAGCTAAAACACTCATAAACATGTCATGTCAGTCATTACGAAGAAAGGTGTAATTACATTTTTAAATGTGGTGAAGCATTTTGAAAGTAGTGTATAATTTTCCAGAGCAGAAACCTTTGTGAACATATCTTTTCTTGAGCATTTATACAGCCTGACATCTTCAAGTTTATTCCAGTCAAGTGCCCCACTGTGAACAAGCCAACTGTAGACAAAAGAAATATTCGTTGTTTAGGTGCCTCGCAGTGAAAGAGGGAAGGAGCAGCACAGGCCCGAGGTCACAGATGGACAGGAGATCAGGACAGGAAAGCATGCTACTAGCAAGTTGGAACAAGCATCTGAGAACTCTGTAAGCTATGCAAACACTACAGAAATTCATATTTTAATACTTGCCTTTGACTAAGATGATATAATAAGAAATATATCTTCTGCGAAAAGTTGATACCTTTGTACATTTGAATCAATAAAGTACAGTATATCTCAACCCATTTCTTGTGGATTGGGGTCTGCACTTTCTAATCTCTTTGCTCATTTTCTGTCTCCCACTGCTTGCATGTTGGTTCTCTGAGGTCGTCTACCTTGCTTCTGTTTCCCCTCTTTCCAGCACCAGAGCTTCTCTAAACTTTAAGATGTACAATTAGAAGGAGCACAGCCACCACACACCCACCTGAAATTGTGTGTGTCTTGATACACAGTATCTTAACAAATTCATACAGAAAGGCTACATGCATTTCTTTTCTCTATTAGATTGACAGTTTGTGAATATACACACATTCATAAAGCTAGATGCTTTAAAATACACACATATTTTATATGTGCTATATACATGTAATATAATGTATAATTTATTTACATATGTATATCTTCCATCCTACCTGCTGTAATATCTCATGGACTTCCATACTCAATAAATACTATTTGAATTAAAGGGGCATAGTGAAGTTCTACAGATATCTCTCAAAAGTGAAAAAGACTGATTTTTTTCCTTTTCTTTCTTTTTCTTTTTTTTTTTTGAGACAGGTTCTCACTTTGTAGTTCAGGCTGGTCCTGAACTCACTATGTAGTTCAGGCAAGCCTCAAACTCACAGCAATTCTCCTGCCTCTGCCTCCTGAATGCTGTGATTACAGGGGTGAGCCACTACACCCAGCACCGTGGCGTGTGGTGGTGATTGTTGATGGGCATGAGTCACCACATCTGGCATTGTGGTATGTGATTACTGGGGATCATACTTGGGAATTTGCAATTCTTAAGACAAAAACACATGATTCTATAATTTAAAAATATGAATGTATTTTAATTTTCCAGTCTGTGCTACTATGGAGGGATAAATGTCAATTTTAGAAATACTAAAATGATATACAGTGTACAGCTCAGAAAAGTATACATTTTGGTTAGCAGAAATAGAATGAATAAGTAAAATAATTACCAACCTTTACAGGAAAGCTGATATCACGTATCACACGTGTGATGCCTGGCCACAAGTGCATCTCTACACGCTGCCAGTATACTAATAAAAATCATGCATGTAAGTTAAGTAGACAATAATAGTGGGACACTTTCTTGTAGAAAGATCTGGGAAGGAAATTGGGAGGAGTTTATGGAGCTTAAGTAAGTTTACAAAGAAAATTTAGTTATTTTTACAAGAGTTAGTGAGAGTCAGAGCTATCAAGTACTGAGTGCAACACATTCCTGTTGCTTAAACCACATGGCTGTTCTGTGATATTGTATATTTTACATGATTCCTTGGCCAGAAGGGGTCAGGCCCTGAGCAATGAGGAAGCACAGTCCACTGGCTGCTTACATGAGTTGTCTTGTGTTTGGCACACTTGCAGTTGTCCATTTCCGACACTGCTCTTTTGTTACCCCTGGATATTGAAAAAGAAGGAACAGAAGGGAGAAAAGAAAAAATGCCATAGTAGAAACCAAGAGCTATGGCATAGTCCTCAATCTACAGACAAGGATTTGGATGTGTCTTTTCTTTCACAAGCAATATTCTCCTGATTTTATCTGCCCGGTGCTAAGGTTTTAGCATGCTATGGGATCATGCCTCAGGATTTCAGAATACTATTTCAAATGATTACAGTTTCATTTTTTTGTCCTAGAATAAATGACTCTGTAAAACTTAAAGAATGATTTCTATGGGCCTTTTGGTCATAGCATGGATTATAGTAGGAGCTTTAGAAAGTGTGCTTCTTAAAAGACCTCAGGAAGCTCTTTTTCTTTTTAACCAGTTTAGCCAAAGCACTTCTCTGGTGGCTTAATCAATGTCAGTTATTGAAAAAAAAATCCCTGACAACTGGACCTTCTGGAGAGAAAAGCAACTGGCTTGTCTAAAACTTAAAGCATATGGGATACCTTCTGAGATTCCTTCTTGATTTCTCTTCTATTATCCTTATTTGAGTCTGAAGTCTTGTCATGGTTTCTAACTGATACTCCCCCAGTTGCTGTCAGTCTTCTAGATGAATCTGTCTTCATTACATTAACTTGTACCCAACAACTCTCAGCATCTCCAAAGTGCCTACAAAATAAAAGCCAGTCACTGTGGCCTAGGATTTCAACTGACACTCAAACCCTTACTCCCAGAAATACACCTCTGTGACATCACCATGACTAACATTCAGCACCTCATCCTGAGATCCAGGTCCTTCTTTGTTTTTCCTAGTTCAGTTTATTTGAGTAGAATAAATAAGTTGGACCATTCTATATATACACATTCAATCCATACTTTACTTGGTCTGGTTTGAGGAATGTTCCAAATATGCCCATGTGTTAAAGGCTTAGCCCCCAGAGGGGTCTATTCCATGTGCCAGAACTTTTGAGTAGTAGGCTCTAGTGGAGAGTGAGCATTGGGGGTTTCCTGTCTCGTGCTTTGCTTTTGATGCCATAGATTTTCCCTAAGAAAGGTCATGGTCTCTCCCAGATAAGTTTTTTGAAGAGTGGCTGCAATTTTGCTTAATTTCTTATAACTTCATGACCACACCCACCAATATTTGCTTTCGCAATTCTGCTCCCTTCAAAGAACTCTCAGCCAGTTTCTATTGGCTCGGAGTTGGATTCAGGGAATTGAAAAACTTAGTACAAGCCTTCTTTGCTATTTCTGCAAAGAAAGACATACCTGCATTTTATATTTCATAGAATGTAAGAGAAAACCAATACACCGATGTGTAAGGTAATGTACAAATTGTAAATCAGGTTAATCAAAACTGATCTTATCTTTAAAATTATAATACTAAATCTCTTCCTTGGTAACAAGTCTTTTCAGCATCCTATAGGTTATCTTCAGTGAAAATATAAATTCAGAAAGACTAATTTGTATCTTTGTTGAAATTTGCTTAGCTTAGTTCGCCAACATTGCTGGACATAGGCTTGAAAAGTGACATTAAGCAAAGCCGTAATGACAATTACAGAAACTGAGCAAGAGTCTCTTTCCAAGCTAGATTAATGAAAGCTTAAACCACTGACAGAAAGCTTTTATGTTACATGAAAATCCCTCTTCCCGGGTCACCATTACTCAAAGAAGGGCCTGCTGAAAATAAGAAATTCACAGCCATCCTGCTGACACACAGAGAAAGAAAACTTCAAAGTACACCTTGAAGAAATGATTTCTAAAGCAGTGGAGTTGAGGCTTGACCCAGTAATAGATTTTGAAAGGGTGTTTGGTATCTCTGCGGTAAGTCGGGCTGTCCAACAGACAAGCTCCCAACTCGAGAACAACTGAGCTGGAGGCGCCTTAATAGTGATATTGATTGACTATAAACAAAGACAGGTGCAAGTAACCAGGATAGTAGAGAAAAATGTATTTTGGGGAAAAGGTTATTATCCTCCTTCGGGATGACTAATACCACAGCTATAGAAATTCATTTTACAACAAATATTTTTTGAGATCCTACAATGTGCCTGGCACTGGATAAAAGACACATTTCTAACCCCCAAGGCATTTTCAGGGAGGTCAGTGGAAGGCAGGAAGAATGTGTGGCTTGTACACAAAATTCAAACCTGGCACTTTGGCATTATCAGTAACCCACACTCCACTGAATTGCTCTGCAAAAAGAACTGCACCACACAGAATGACTCTCATTTTGTTTCTGTCTCAAAATAGCTCGGCAACTTAGAGCTCTCTCTTCACGTTTTTTGGCCTTAATTTTTCTTGGCCACATATGAGGCAGGTTGAGAGCAGTGTGGGTTGGGAAGAAAATGACAGATTATTTCTACCTCTTTTTCCAATTCTTCCATTGAAATTTGTTTAGGAAATGATATGCATTGTGATATTAGAAAATGACTTTCTCAAATGAGAAGGAGAACAAGAGACTGAGTGAGGGGAGGGGAGGGAAATGAGATGAAAAAGAAATTAAAATGCATTATGTACATGTATCAATTCCACACATAGAAAATAGTATATAATGTAAATAGTATATACTACACAAACAATATATACACACACTATGAAGATGATCTGAAAAAAATTTACAATAAAAAGAAAGTAAATAATATGGCTTCTTAAAGATCTCTGTAAGCAGAACCATTGCAAGAACTGATTAGAATCAGATTTGTTGGGAGATGACTTGTGACAAGTAGGGGTGGTACAACAGTGACATGATTTGAGGCAAGTAGGGGTGATACAACAGTAACATCGTTCATCACCTCTGCATTCTTACCCCTGGGTTCAGGGTCCTGCTTCACAAGGTACACAGAAGATTTCATAGATGACTAATGGGTAGACTAACATCAGTCAGGGGAAGCAGGGACAACTGAGAAAAACCACTCTTCTTTTGCGTGCTTTCCAAAGAATTTAATATAGTTAGTTCTTTTGGAACTATATTGTGTGTAACTCTACCAAATATATAATAATGGTAGTTGAGAAATCAAGGTTTCTCTTGATCGATAAAGATAATTGACTTCCAGCCCACAGGATAGTCTTCTGTCTAATCTATTGATAACAAAGTGTTCTTTGAGAAGTATATTGAATGAACTTTTGCTAAGTGGAAAAACAAAACAAAAAGCAAAATCCTACCATCCAACAGAGTAACCAAATACCTGGAAGACACTGAGTCTTGGCTGTTACTCAGTTAAAGCATCTGGTGCCAGGCTGAGTTCTAGGACTGAAAGGACAGCAGTGAAAAGAAAAGCATCTTGTCATCTCATGGTGAGGGAAGTGCTACCCACATGACAAATACAACAAAAGAGTAACTTCAGATAGAAGCAAGTCCTGTTACAAGTCACAGCTCCAAACTTTCTAGCGCTGAAGACAACAAAGGTCTGTGCACAACTTTAACCAACTTCATATAATTACTGCTTGCTAGTATCTCCCTATGGAAATTTCCTGAGGATGGCCCTCTACCTGCCTTGGAGCTTCTCAGCTTGGATCCCTATGGGACCCCTCCAGGCACTCAGATCTACAAGTTTTGAGCAATGAGTGTTGAATATTGGGCAATGCAAGATAAAAGTATCTTCAGTGTATTTCCATGAAGCTCTCAGGTGTATTTTCCTAGGCATCCCAGTTGAAAGTGAGCTCTTGTCATTGCTTTCCTTGCTAACTCTATTCTTCTGCTCTCTGCCTCTGCTTCTGGAGACCCAAATAAAGTACTCTTTTGTCTTGTGGTCTACATTTTGGGCATATTGAAGATACTGGATCAAACAAGACCCTGTGCTTCTGTGCTTGCCTACTAATGTACCCCTTGTAGAGGATCATAATATGCTAAAAGGTGGCATAAGATGTGGAAATGTAACTGCAGAAAGATTTCAGAATTTTTTTGCAGGCTTACCATTTCTTTAAATTGGGTGTTTTATATTAAAACTCCATGTAAATTTTGTCTTATTCTCAACAATTATTATTATTTAATATGAAGATATTAGCTTTGGTGACCAGAGTGTTATGGCCACCTATGAGCTGACCTTCCTATTTCTAGTATTGCCATGTAAGTCATACTTCTTAGTACCCTAATAATTCGGTGAAGTCTTTTCTTGACTTAAAAATTTTCAAGGAATTTACTGTATGATGAAGTTCTGTGAAGTTCAAAATCGATAACATGATTTATAAGGTCTTGCATAATTTCCCGTGTATGTACCTCCCCATCCTCTTGTTTACATTTATCATCCAACTCTCATGACTTCCCTTTCTCTTCTTTTAATTCTCCATGTTGTCTTGCCTTTAGGCATTTGTTTCTTCTGTTGAATCACCCTGGAATCTTCACCATACTATGCTAAGCTGCCCTTATACAAATCCTTCGGTATGTGCTGCCTCCGGGGAGAAGGATTCTTTGTCTGGTTAGATGCCTGCCCATGCAGTCTGGTTACTTCTTAGGCTCTTTCTGTTATGGCACATGATTTACCCTTTTGTCCTTGTCTCTTGCTATGGACCTCCCAGCAGCAGCAGCCGCTCCACTGGTCCCTATTCTCCAGGGTCTTGTATAGGTAAATCCTATGAAGTTAAGAGCCTTTAGTCACTGAGTTCAAATATTCTTTCCTTAGAACTGCTCTCCTGTACTTGTTAGAAAGCTCTTTTAGTCCTGGAATTGTCAAGACCATATGATGAGAAATACATAATAAGTTCCTGATTTTAGGATGACTAAGAGTAAATCACTTAGCTTTTATTAATTCACACAATTTACCACAGTGACCAATAGAAAGCACTTGACAAGGGACAGCTACTATGATTTTAATAATTATCATTGTAATTATTAGATAGTATGTGTGACAGACAATAGAATAAGTGCAAAACAAAACTCTTCTATAAATTTCCTTATTCATTAATGAGCCATTTTCTATCAGCCTCTCAAAATCAGCTGCAGAAAAAGCAGCTGAAGTGAAGAAACTGGTAGGACACATACAGGATACGACAACATTTGGGAGATGGTTTTTTGCTGACCCATTGTCACAAAAGCACACGCAGATGTGGACATGGCAGTAGCAGTTTTCACTGGATTTTTTGTTTTGTTTTTGTTTTAGACAGTATATTGCTTTTTTGTAGTTCAAGCTGGTCCTGACCTTACCCTCCAACTCACAGCAATCCTCCTGCCTCTGCCGCCCAAGTGCTGGGATTACAGGCATGAGCTTCCACAGCCAGCATCGTGGTGTGTAGTACTGATTGCTGGTGGGTGTGAATCTCCATGCCCAGCATTGTTGTATGTGGTTACTTGGGAATGAATTTGGGTCCTTGCCCTTGCAAGGCAGGCTCCTAAACCACTGAGCTAAATTCCTGGCCCTTTACTGGATTTTTTGATGATTAGGTAATGAGGATAATCACTAAGACTGTGGGAGGCTGAGTCAGATCCAGCCACCCTGCAAAACTGTCTACACCTACTCCCTGGAATCGTGAATACTTTATGTTCCAGGAAGAAAAGATTACCTTCGATTACATCAGAAGGTTACATCTTTTAATGGAGAGAATTTCTGGGTGGATTCAGTGTCATCAAAGGGTTCTGATGAAAACAGAAAAGAAACTAGAGTGAGACAAATTGTGCTGTAGTGGTGAAGCCTGAGCATGAAGGAGCAACAGCACACTCAGTAGGCCCTGAGTCTAAGCATGGGGAAACCTGTAACAGTAGAATAGGCAAGAAACCAAGTTCTCTATGGATTCCAGATGCCACCAATCTGGTTGCTACATGATTTTATCTCCCAGAACCTCGTTTAAAATTTTGATCTTTAAGGAATAGATTGGTATGAGTTGAAGATATTGTATATTATTTTTGATAATCTGTTACAAGGGTAACTGGAAAATGATACAATTTGGAGGAACAAAAAATATTGACTACGGAATATTTCAGTGCCTTTTGGATATCTGAGGCTAGGTAAATGGGTAAGTATAAATTTATACCTAAAAGATGATCACTTATTTAAAAAAATACTGCAGACAATCTGAAAATTTAATTTGCTGGCTACTTAAATCAGTGGAATGTGCTCACTTTTCCAAAAATCAACTCCAATAGATATTCACATATATTTGAATTCTTAGTGAGCCCAGTTCTGTACCATAATTGAGTTTATTGGAATGTTTTAGGTAGACTTCATGATCACATTCATTGTTGAGAGTTTGTACCAGTACATGATATACATTGATTCTCATTTTTTTTTCCTATTCCCATGACCTCTCTTCAATCTTCTTACTTTTACTTTTGTTCTTTACCTTCTTTCTTTTCACCTGCCCCCCTGCATAGTTCCCCTTTGCCTTAATCATTTAGTACCTTAATTTTTCTAAAACTTCTTATTCACCAAGAATGTATATTTATTCACTTAGTCACTTCTTCCAACTTGAATTTCAACAGAATGCTACTCTCTTTTCAAAAAGGTACTGTAGATTTAACATTTATTTCTAGATACTTTACTATTGAGTTGATAAATAGCTTTTTTACAATGCCATTTTGTCTTTTATCTAATTTTGTGGGCAAATGAGCTTATGTTTGATCTCTTTTCTGATCTCCTACATTAGATGGTCTACATTTTGTTGATGAGAAACAAATTCATCCACAATTTTCTTTTGTTTACTGTGATCCATCTTTTGTTAGAGTAGATTCTTTATCTCTTTTATGTGTTATAGTCCCTTATGTCTTTTTTAGATCCAAGAAAATTTAGGCTTCCATGTTTCTCTCCATTAAATAAAAATCTTCTATTTCAAAGTGATTCAAATCTGAGCATTCTATGTTCCTTCTGCTAATGTATAGCTTTCTTCTTGACTTTTTCCTTAAATCTCATACCACATCGCTAGTCATCCTTTAGAACAAACTTATTAAATGACTTGAGTCAGTCTTCTCCCAGTTTTCTAGCAGTTTAAGAAGTGTCATACACGGCAAAATAATACAGGCTGACCGCTCCAATTGATAATGCAGATATTTTCCTCCAAAATAGTTGGTTTACTGAGGATAAAAACTCTCATTCTGTATTAAATAATTTAAGGAAGGCATATGGAAGTGTGTTGTCATGCTTCCCGTTACTGGGATGTCAATATGCATTCACATTAGTAGAATGCCCTTGGATCCTGTTTTTCACCATGAATCTTCATATGTAAAAGTAATTATTTCCAACTTTTATTAAAATTTTTCATCTGATTTACATTTTTTCTGACAAAAAATTAATTGGAGTAACTGTCTCTGTATTGAATAAAGAATATAAAATGTCATTGAGATGCAGATGCTGTGTGATTAGTTAACTACTTTCCCTAGTAGAGTGACTTTTATACAAATTAGCATCTTGGTACATGCTAATTTAATGTCTCACTGTGGTAAAATTTCCAGCCAATCTCATGGTCCATGAGATTATTCTACATGGATAGTCAATTTGTAAATGCTAAACTTGTGAATGCTAAAGGTCTACTGTATTCATTGTAGCTTCTAGACTTAGAAATCGCATAAGTAGGTAAGATAGTTCATGATAAGCCTGGTAATGATACCAGTTTAGAGCGTTTTGTAGATAGAAAAGACTTTTGAAAGTAAATCGTATCATTTAAGGTAGAAATCATTACATATGCAGATTGCTATCATATAAATAGAACTTGGTTTTTCTGAGAAACTTCTGTTCATAAAATAAAAATCTCTTTCATACAGATGTGAATAAAATATCAGAAAATGGTTTGAGAGTCCAAAGATTCAATAGAAATGAAGAAAAGATAAGATGAAGAATTTAAAGAAGATTTAGATTGTGCAGTTTTGCATGCTCATACTTAATTTCAGGTCTCTCAACCACTCAGGTTTGCATATAGGCTAAAATAGGCTTAACAGGAATAACACAAAGTTCACTACAGGAGGAAGCCTTCAGAATTCAGCTTACTGCACAGGGCCACTGCTTAGATGACCTTCTTTTTTGGGTTTTTTTTGTTTTTGTTTTTGTTTTTGTTTTTGTTTGTTTTTTTTGAGACAGGGTCTGGCTTTGTGGTTCAGGCTGGCCCTCAAACTCACATCACAGCAATCCTCCTGCCTCTGCCTCCTGAGTGCTGGGATTACAGGCGTGAGCCACCACGCCCCGCACTGTGGTATGTGGTACTGGTTGCTGCTGGGCGTGAGTCTCCACACCTAGTATAGGTATGTGGTAACCGGGGATCGAACCCGGGTCCTTGCGCTTGTAACACAGGCGCCGGAACCGCTGAGCTAAATCCCCGGCCCCTTAGATGACTTTCTGTGTCACAAGAAACAAATCTGGAAACCTATCACCTAAGAAGTTGAAGCCATACTTACCTTACTGCAAAAGACTGGTAACGAGGTATGCAAGATTGCCAGTCAGCTTTCTCCTGCTATAACAAGATGCTGGAGATGACTAACTCACAAAGACTAAAAGGTTTCTTTGGCCCACATTTTTCGAGTTTTTACCCCTTGATTTGCTGCTGGTTGATTGGCTCACAGGCTTTGGGCCTGTGGCAAGACAGCATATCATATCAAAAGTGTGTGAGCAAACTAAGCAGCTCAGGGCTGGGAAGCCAAAGAATGAGCAAGGGATCAGATTCTGTAACGTCCTTCAGGAGCGCATCTCTGCTGACCTCAGTACTTCCTAATGGCCCCTCCACTAAAGGTGCCACTGCCATCCAAAAGTGTCACCTTGATGACCAAAACTTGTAGATGCATACATTTTTTTCACACAGAAATAATCAACTAATTTGGACAGAGAAGCTCTGAGAAACATCATATGAGACATGTAATAAGAAAACAAATTGAGAGAAACCATTTCAATTTAAAAGGGATAATCAACTACTTCTCAAATCCTATATAGTATGGAGAGACTAAGCCCAAACTTGGGTACTCATTTATACTTTGCCCGGCACTAATTATAATCCCACTTAGTCTTTACTGTGTTCACATTCTATTTCATTTACTAAAATAAATCTAACTGACATTCAACACAAATTTTAAAAAAATCCATAAATGGATGACTGATTTCTTGTACATCTATTCTAAAGCATCCAGTTACACTGCAGGAAACCTCATTGCTAGAGGAGAAATTATTACAGATGACCAGGTGCAATTTCCTTCATATGGAAATCCCCTTTACTAGGAGGAGAGCTGCAGTTCTCTGATGTACCAACCTGACAGCTGCTCCAGGGACCTGTACTTATACTGTGTGGTAAACAGTAATGCTCCTCCTTGGACTCCCAGTATTCCCTACGGCTGTGCTCTCCACTGACAAATCCATACTGATATGTCTTCTTCACAGCTGTAAGAAAAAAATGAAGCTTGAAGAAAATATGCTAAAGTGAACATTTAAACAAATACTTTGATTAGAGAGAAGAAATCATTTCAATTTTAAGTTTTTGTCATTTTGAATTTACATCACCCCAGAGAAACTGACAGCAAGTCTAGGTAAATCTTTTCAAAAGGACCTATGGCTTGTACAGATATTACTTGCAGGAATAGACTTATCTATAAAGGTGAGAAGTACTGTATTAAGATGATTTTATACATATATATCTTGATATAAATGCACATATTTATATGTATATTTAATGGATATACATGGAGAAAGAAGAGGAAATATTAATAATGTGCAAGCCTCAGTATGGATATGCAGAAATTGCTTGTATGTTTATTGCAATTGTGGAGTGTATGATTTTTTATAATTCAAATTTTTATGATATTGATGCTTATAGTAAAATTTCAAGGCATGTAGAGCTTGCATGAGTCCCTTCACCCATGTAAACTTGTGTGGTGTCGAACAAAAATGATATGCTAAATATATACAGAAAGCCACATGCCAAAGCAGGGTGCTGCTTGCAGGAGGCTGCAGTATAGCAGCAGCCCTTGGAATCAGCAACAGCGGTCAAGCCTACATCCTCCTTCTCCTTTGTGCCTTTATGCTTCCCGAACCTGTCTGGTGCCTGCTTCTCTGAATTCATAGCCAATAATGTGCCTGGGATAAGATGGAAGCTCCTTTCAACTGGAGTCTCCCATATGTTCATTATAGAAAATGTGTTTGCATTTTCACTGCGACACACCGCATACACTGACACTGCCTGACTGTGAATTCGTAGCTGGGGGAGCAGGAGGGACTGGCAGAGAAGTGAAAGAAAGTTGGTGAGAAGTAGAATTCTAGCCCAAGACAGTTTCAGAGTTTCACAGGACTCTGGAATCTCTCCTGTTTCGCCTCATTCTCATTGTAGAATGTCTGGGTTATTGTTTTTTTCGCTCTTAGGCCCCTTTCCACATAGACATGCCCAAGATTTCATCATTTATAGCAACACATGAACTTTCTCAGTGTGAGACCTCTTGGAAACCAATGTGCTTAATTTCCATTTGGTTGAAAGCAGTCTCTAAGATGATTTCTTCCTGACCTCTGATTCTTTTGATCCTTTCTTTGTGGATATTGGTAGATACGACGTCACTGACATAATCTGACTTAATTCAATATGGTTTAGATGGGTGAATGGATGGCTGGATAGGGAAAGCAGGGAGAAAAGGTAACTATATGTTTTATTTGTTGATTTGAGAGCCTACTATTAAAAAACAAATGAGGGCACAACAGGCACACCAAAAAAAGTGAGAAACATTTATTTACTGAATCCTCATTTTGTGCTTTTTCCAATAGACAGCTGTGTGGAGCTTTATAGCACCTGTTTCCACAAAGTCCATGACCTTTCCCAGGTTTCTAACTTCTGCTAATCTGGAATCAGTGGCCGTATGACAACCAAGTCTTTTGGTTCCTGATTAGTTGAGCTTTTCAATTGCTCACTGTATTAGTATGCTTCAGCTGCCAGAGCAAACCGAGGGCTTAGAGAAGCATGTATTTTTCCACTGTTCTGAAGACTTGAAGCTGGAATCACAGTTTCAGCAAGATCATCTTCCTCTTGACAGTTCTAGAGGGGGGTTTTACCTCATCATAGAGTCTGGGGAAAGCTAGTACTTGGCTTATTCCAATTTCTACCACTGTTTCCTTATGACCACTTTCCTCCCATGAGTGTTCCCTTCTTCACCTGGCCTTCTTCTAAGGGACTACTTTTCAAATTCAGGACTCATCTTTAGTCCTATGACCTCCTCTTAACATTTGCTAAGACCTGTTTCCAAATCAGTTCACTTTCTTATGTTCCAGTTGGACATAGATTGTGGAGCAACTGCTTCAATCTCCTACATCCACCAAGAAATACCTATATCTTCCTGATATGTGGATCTCTATTGTGAAAAGCTCAGAGTAAATAGGCTTCTACATAAGAGATATATGTGTTTCCAGCTAAGAATTTCCTTTGTTTTTTCTTATCTTTTCCTTCTACAGATTGAATTTCTAAATTTTATTTTTCTTCTGAAGAAAAGATCTTTTAGATTGTTTCCAAGAGTAGTCCCTTTAATTTTCTTTGTTGATTCAAAATAAAAATGTATAGAGTGAGTCATACAATAGTGTAGTCTCTGCAGGATCTCATGCTTTCTTCTCAGAATTCTGGATACAAGCCTTGCCTTGCCAGGTTCCCACCACCAGCATTAGTTACATCTGTGTCCCCATCTTTCCCTACTCCTCTCCAGTGTTCTGCCCATTACCAGGGCATTTTCTTTTCATCTAAATCCTTGTTCTTCAATGACTCAATGAACCACTTCATCTTCCCATGATTTTATTCATCTCTATTCAGTCTTCCAAAAGAAATTAGTTCACGTGCTCTCTACCTTCTTGTACTGAAGGAGTCAGTTTTTTACTTCAGTTTCTTTAAATTTAACTTCACCATCACTATATCTTCCAGTATGAATAGAAAAGACATTTAGCCTTTCCTGAGACTTGGCAAGCTGAGGATAATAGTTTGTGCTTCTAACTAAATTGTTTAACATAATGCTAAGTAGAAAGCAAGATGTCACCAAATTTCTCCTTTATGATCACTTTCTCTTATGACCTGTGGCTATTTGTGAAAAAGAAGTGTGTGTGGCTCACTATACACAGGGCGCTCCCAGGACTGAGCTTACCTGTGTTACATACCACGTGCCTCCAAATACCTGCATGTTATACAGCTGTGCTTGGTACATTTTCACGGATTTGACAGAAAAGGAAACCTTTTCAGATCCTGTCTAAACTCTTAAATCGTCTCTTGTTGTCTAATGGAGTTTTAATAGAAAATTCTTCATTCTTCACAGATTTCCCATGAGATCCACACAGCAAACACTCTGTGTACTTTTTGATGCATGCATGGTAGAATAAAATACTTGTAATAACAATATGAGGAAGGTTTTATTTACTTGACACTTGATATGTGCTAAGAATGGAAAATATGTTTTCTCAGTTTATCATCTTTGTAAGAACTGTGCACCATTTATAATAAATAAGAAGATAGGAAGGTAGAGGGTTTTCACCATTGTCACTTACATAATCTTTTTTTTTTTTTTTTTTCAGGTTTTTTGAGACAGGGTCTCACTTTGTGGTTCAGGCTGGCCCTGAGCTCAGCCTCAAACACATCACAGCAATCCTCCTGCCTCTGCCGCCCGAGTGCTGGGATTACAGGCGTGAGCCACCACGCCCAGCACTGTGGTGTGTGGTACTGATTGCTGCTGGGCGTGAGTCTCCATGCCCAGTATTGTTATGTGATTACCAGGGATTGAACCTGGGCCCTTGTGCTTGCAAGACAGGCACTGGAACCACTGAGCTATATCCCCGGCCCCAGTCACTTACATAATCTTGCAAAGATTTCTTCTTTTAAATACTCTGCACTGTTGGCCAGTTTAGTAAAATGAACCTTTTTCATGTCCCAGTAGTTGTACAACATCACATGTATGCAAATCAGGGACCGGACACAGAGCCGTCTTCATCACATGTGATGTGAGTTTGGAGCTTCTGGGTCTTTTTGTGGTAGAGTCACAAACAGCCTCTTGTGATTCAGACACCTTCTCTGTAACTCTGTTTCCTCATCTGTACCAAATGATGAAGGGGGTGGGATGATATTGCGTTCCTTTGCAGTTTGCGCATCCTGCAAATCTACGGCAGCATTTCTTCCTGCAGATGAGATTCACAGCCTCATTTCCTTCGATGCTTGGCCTTTGGGGCTGTGAGAGTTTAAATCATTAGATTACATTTTTTGGCAGTGGTAACTCTCGAACACCCACCGTTTGCAGCTCTGACAACATTCCTTCTGCTGCGGAACCTACCCGTTTAGAACATTCCACTTACTCAGTATTGCATAAAGCACCTTCACAAAATTTCAAGTGAAAAGGATTTCGAGGAAGTCAGATATAGCACCATGTTCTTTTTCAAAGGTTCTGGGAAATTACTTCCAGTGAGCTTAGAAAACACGGATGATTCATACAACTTAACATTGTCCGTGTTTTAAAATACTTGTCTTATTTCTTTGGTTCTATTTACTATTAAGCATTATTGGAAATTCTACCTCTTTCCATTTGCTCTTATAAAAAAAGTAAAACTATAAAGTCTCTTTCCAATTCTGAAAACTCTTGGCTAAATACTGATGCTATTTTCAACTGATAGTAACTGGCAACCTCACAGTTTGTAAAGTTCAAGAAGCACAGAAATGCAGCTTCAAATATGCTGTGCTGTCAGCAGGTTTGAAGGAACAAGAAGCAGACAATGGGGGGCAAATATCTGAACCCAAATGCTTCTTACTGGTTACCCAGCTCACCTTAGATGGTTCTACTGCAGGCTGGATGGTGTACACTTCTGATTAGGCTTCTTCCATTCAAATGAACAAGGCCTTTTATGAAGTTCCTGTTTTAAAGTACTATTTATTTTAGTACTGTTGTTTCCAAAACAGCAGTATCTACCTTATGTGATAGTTTGGGAGGCAGTACTATCTAATCATTAAGAATGCAGGCCAAGCAGCCAAACAGAACTGCCAGGTTGAATAAACACTTTCTACTAGGCTGATGTTCCTCAACTGTAAAATGGGAAGAAGAATCTTCACCACATAGGACTGCTGTGATGACTGGATCAAAATAATACACGCAAAGGCGCACAGTTATTCTTGGGCATGGTCAGCAGTTAACAGCTTATCACTGTACTTTAGTTATTATTACTGTTTTGAAGTGGTATGAGTATTCATAATATTTCTCAAAGCACTTTTTTAGTGATAGTATTAAATATTTCCTCTCTGCTATTGTATGAACCAGATCAATTTTTGGAATTATCCCCTTAATTTTTTTTTTTGTTGTTGTACCAAGGATCAAAATTTAATTATGTTTCCTTAAATAGACCATCAAGGATACTTCAGAGTAAACATAAGGATGTGTTATATTTTCTGTGACTATTGCAATACTTACTGCATAAATTTTCATTAGAAAATGAAATGTTATAATAGAAGTGTTATAATAGAAGTGCTTTCTGAGGACAGTCACTTGGACTTTTTCATAAAAAAATACTCCATAAATCTTAACGTGAAAGATGTCAAATAGGACTTTCATTATCTTGGAACTGTGACAACTTCTCTAAAAAATATATGTCAAATACCTCCTCATACCAAACACAGTAGGTATAAACCCTACACACATCCTCGAAATGTTTATTAAAAGCAGCAGAGCTACAACTGTGACATAGGTCTTCCAGATCTCTGTAAGAGACAAAAACAGAGAATCGGTGGAAATAGAATCCAAGTGCGCTCAGGTAGAAGATGGTTCAGCCTTCCAAATGAGCCGCAGGTGGTCTGAGAGAACTTGCTTATAGACAATTTTGGCAAAAAGCTTAAACTGGTGTCTCACATCCTGGGGTATCAACTTGAACTATAGATCTGCTGTACTTTCCTATCTTTCATATTAGAAAGACAGAGAGAGAGAGAAACAGACAGAGATAGAAACAGACAGGAAGAGATAAACTGAAGGATGAACTGAAAGAAAAGGAAGGATATGGCTTCCTACCAAAAAAACATAGGATTTCCCACAGTCCCATGGGGTTCCCAAGAAGCAGCCACTTTGTGTCATCTTGTAGACAGATGTCCCACACAGGAGCGAGTTTCCACGGAACTGGTGCGACAGAGTTCTAGGCAGATCTGCTGAAGAGTATCTTCCCAAGGGAACCAGTGAAGGGATAACCGCTCTGGAGAATCCAGAAAGCGACCTAGAGAAGCGAACACGGGGACACCACCCAAAGGTGGCGCCAGGACAATGCAAAGACTTCATCTGTTTGCTGGAATCCTCTCTTCTTAGCCCTTAATTCAGAGGAGTGGACAGAAAGAAAGGGAAGCCAGGGACTATCCAAAGGCCCAGGAGAGAAAAGCCTCTGTTTGGATCTAAATTGACATAGAACTTTTTCAGACTTTGACATAAAAAGTTTCAGAATGACTTTTCTTGTCCCTAGAGGTCTGATTTCTTCACAAAACACGTGCCAGATGTTTTCAAAGGATGTGGAAAGGTGCCCGAAAAAGCAAGTGGAAAGCGGCGACGGAAACACTGAAACTGTTTCGTGTGCTGTGGTGTACTGAGGTGTGTCACACAAAATTCTGTGAAGGAGGGAAGAAGCAAGAGAGGCGTGAAGGGCCCTGGGTGAGAGGTGAGTCCTCCAGGTTCGCCTCGCAGGCCCCATTGCTCTGGCCAAGTCAACAGGCCACCGTGAGAATTCTGCAGCCTACAGAATTCAGGAACTTCAGTCTCTCCGCAGGCGCTCTCCCCACTGTGCGCTTCCTCCTCACAATAAGGGCTTCCATTTGTATTGCACTTTAAAATTAACAAAGCATTTCCATGAGCCACTGCCTTGCCAAGAGTGTTTAGAGGGAAGAAAATTCTGTTTAACCAGGTGTCAAAACAACCATTAACGACGTTTCTAAGAGCATTATCTTAGCACTGCAGGGAGTCAGCGTGATGTCGAGAAAATACAGGACTGGGAATCTGCAGGCGTATGTTCTGGTCATAGCTCAGTGAGGAGCTTTGAAGTAGGAGCGAGGCATTCAGCGTCAGACTGAGGTTCAAATTCTGGCTCTGTTCTTTAGCAGCTGTGTGACCCAAGGCCCAGTTCTTAACCTCTTTAATCTTCCATTTCTTCACGCATAAAATGGAAAAATGCCACCCACTTCCTCAGATGGCTGAGAGAAGTAATGAGATTATATAAAGGCCCAGGAATGTGTTTGGAAGCCAACGGCGCCCCGGTAACTGTGAGTTTTATCGAATCACATGTCACTACATGTGCTGCCCTCTGACCTGAACAAACTCTTGCGATACTGACAATATATTTTAGAAAACTCTTGTGATAATGACAATACAGTTTAGAAAATTCTTTAGAAAGAAAAACAATATCGAAATAATTGCTTTTCTTGTTATCTAATGATGTTTCAAATATGGGGTACAGAATGCAATTGAAATAGGGAAAATCTTGTGTTTAGAAAACAAATTCTAAACTCTTGGAGCCAATTTATTCCACATTTCTTAGGCTCTTGTTACTTTTATTAGTCCTTACATTGGTATTATTTTTTTCTTGATTATAAAAGACCTATACATCAATTACAAAGAGAATGGGCAGTATTACAAAAGATTTCAACTTTTCTAGACAACAGTCTTTTAAAGAACTGGGCTTAGATATATTGTTTTATATTCTATATTTTAGATTAATATTATATAATAGAATTTTTGACTAATCACTTGAAACTTGGTTGAATGTGGAAGTCATAAATAATTCAATGAAGAATTGTAATTCACTATGAAGAAACAGAGAATAGAGATATTCCCTTAAAGGTCTTTTGTTTTGGGGAACTATATCATAGTTGTACAACTCAGAGTAAAAATATTTGTGTACAGAAACATAAGCAAATGACATTTGTACTTAGTACTAAAATCTTTGAAGTTCTTTGGAAGGATATTTGGACACTTTCTCTCTATTGCCTTGTGTTTCTGAACAGTGCGAGAAGTGATCTCTGTGCTCCAACCTGATGCTCAAACTGTTTAACAGCTGTGGCAGTCTGTCACATGTCACCGCCGCGTGTCATGTGTCCTGGCCCAGCGTCCCAGAGACCAGCAGAGAGGAGACTGTCCTCAACCACTTTCTTGTCTTTGGATTCTACTTATTGTTCTTCTCTAAGGCACTTTACAAATTGTATATTTCACTGTTTTAGCAACTTTTTTTCTCTTCTTGTCTCTGTTTTTGTTTGTGTTTGTTAAAAGTGACTGGAAGGGGCCAGGGAGTTAGCTCAGTGGTTCCAGCACCTGTCTTGCAAGCGCCAGGACCTGGGTTTGATTCCCTGGTAACCACATACCTATACTGGGTGTGGAGACTCACACTCAGCAGCAACCAGTACCACATACCACAGTGCCGGGCATGGTGGCTCACTCCTGTCATCCCAGCACTGGGGAGGCAGAGGCAGGAGGATTGCTGTGATGTGAGTTGGAGGCTGAGCTCAGGGCCAGCCTGTGCTACAAAAGAGAAACCCTGTCTCAAAAAACCTAAAACAAAACAAAACAAACAAAAAAAAGTGGCTGGAAGGATTTCCCTTGCATGTCCACTATTTCACTTGTCTGCTCATCCAGAACGCCTCGCTGTCTAATTACAAGGCCCTCGGAGTACACAGCAGTGGTCTCTCTCATTGCTTTCCCTTTCCCTCTCAAGATTTTTCTAACAGATTTTTCAAGCTTCTGTTCACTGCGAACTTTATAATCAGTTGTGTAACTCCAAAATGAAACAAAATAAAACAATATGGATGTGTCTGCCCTGATTGTATTAAAGTTATATATTAACTTTAAGAGATGCCCACAACGAAAATGTCTGTATTTATTCAAAGATAGTTTTGCATCTTCAAATATATTTTGAAGTTGCCTCTTAGTACCTTTGTGTATTTTATATTAATTTTATTTCTATAAAATATGTTCCTATTATGCTGTAAAATTTTTCTTCCACTATATTTCCTAAATGTTTATAGTATGTACATATAAAGGCTAATTGGCTAGTTGATTTTTTTATTTATAGTATATTGCTTAGAGATTTTTCTTATTATTTGTGCTAATTTTATTACTTATTCTCAAAGATTTCCCGGCCTTCTGTTATATCTTGTACCAATGGACATAGTTTTATTTCTTTCACAATTCTCACACTTCTGATATTTTATATGGTAGTAAATAGTATTTTTGTCTTTCTCTTGATTTTATAAAAATGCATCTAATGCTTTCCCTCTAAATTAGACACTGGGTTTGGAAATGATAAGGTTGGCACGCAGATACATGCATGCATGCACACACAGATCTGTAGACCAAGTCGTAGATGTAATCAAGGCAAAAGGTTAAAATGAAATGCTCTCACAGACTCCAGTAACACATTTAAAATAATGCACAGTGAACAGAGCAGATCTCTTAGAAATGCAGTCGTGGTCCAGATACAGAAATTCCTAGGATGTATTCATATTTATGGCTAAAAAAGAAATCAGATGATTATTGCTGGATGCTGCTATCAAGTCCAACAAGTTTAATCAAAATTTCAGATTAAAAACTTTCTACAGAGATAGGACTTTATGAATACTCTCTTAAGATGATTAGTATATCTGTACTAATAATTCCATTCATATCCAGGTAGATAGATGATAGAGATTTAAAAATTTGAATTCTAAACAGGAAAATATTAGTTTTTAATGGTGAAATGTTATGAACCTTTTTCTGAAGTCAAAAACTATTGTTTGACATTATGTGAAAGCATTAGCTAATGCAATCAGACTGAAAAATCATTATGTTCTTTAAGTCAGAATTTGAATATGGAAATAAGTATAACTGTATCTGTTTAACTCATGGACTGTCCCTAGACTAGAAGATACCAGTATGAAGAAGAGTAGGCTATGGACACATTTCTTATGAAACAAAGGGATGTTTCTACTACCTATGGATATGAATGTTACACATTATGTTCTTACCAGGTATTTATATGTGGAGATATAATTTTAAATATTATTCATTTGTAAAGCTTTATTTGTTGTTTTATTCATGTATTTATTTCCCTGCCTATTTCAGATTGGATTTAACATGGCTTATTGGAATGCATAAAATAGCAAGATAAAATGTGAAGTAAATTTTTAAAAAGGAGAATTAAAACTAAGAAAGTGAAATGTTGCAATCAATGAAACTAACACATTTAGAACTAGAAACACTTGGGTTATTGCAAGTGTGAGATGCAAAGGCATTTCTGGGCAGTCCCCTAGTAAAATATATTCCATCTTTCCCACAACTCATCATTTTCATGTACATAGAATCATTTAAAATAATAGCAAAGACAGCTCTGTGGAAAGGGGGATGGCACCCGAGTTCATGACACACCCCGAGATGTGCACATGTGACTGACTGGTATGGATCTCTAACTTTGGTTATTAAACAGTGTTCTGGGACCAAGGTATAACACCTTAGATTTTTATATATGTAATGTTTTTAATGCTAGTTAGCTGCCTAATGTATTTCATCTGTAGCTCCCATAGCTATGAAGCTTATCTACATCACAGTGAAATTATAATGAATTTAAGAAAGGTCAAATGACAGAAAACAAAATCATAACAACAGTAAGACAATTAAAATACAGATTAAAAAAGCAATCAGAGAGCCAGTGGTTCCAGCACCTGTCTTGCAACCGCAAGGGCCTGGGTTTGATTCCCTGGTAACCACATACCATACTGGGTGTGGAGACTCACCCCAGCAGCAACCAGTACCACATACCACAGTGCCAGGTGTGGTGGCTCACACCTGTAATCCCAGTACTTGGGAGGCAGAGGCAGGAGGATTTCTGTGATGTGAGTTTGAGGCTGAGCTCGGGGCCAGCCTGAACCACAAAGTGAGACCCTGTCTCAAAAAAAAAAAAAAAAAAAGAAAAGAAAAGAAAAAGAAAAAGCAATCAGAAACTACATAAAGGAGAGGAACATGGACAACTGTTATAGACACAGTTTATAGAGTTTTGACTGTGGTTGATCATTGTTATTTCATCTTTGTTCGCTTGTTTGTTTGAGGCATAGTATCACTATATGGTTCAGGCTGCCCTTGAATTCACTGTGGGTCATAAACTGGCATGAAACATACAGTGATTCTTCTTCAGCCTCCTGAGTGCTAGGATCACAGGTGTGCACCACCACACTTGGCTCCAACTGAGTGTTTTCACTGACTGTCTACTAAATCTAAAAGGGAAATATGATAGAAGTTTTTCTTTCATAAAAAAGAAAAAATACTGAATTTCTATGGCACTTTTTCTACTGTTAAAGTCTGTAAGGAATTTATCAAGTCAACCTATCCATGAAGAGTTAAGGGATCACAACTCCGTATCCTTGACTCTCTCCAAAGTTTTGTCAAGAGATTAGCCTTTATAATACTGGTTCACAGTTAGTTCTTTATATGAGTTTGTTTTTCTTCTCTAGGTTAAAAGCTTCATGAGGAGGATATGCTACCTTTCTAATGTTGCACTTTTTCTGATAAAGTGACACTAACAAATATTTACTGAATGAATAATAAATGAGAAGACAAACAGGACATTGACTACTCACCTAATTACCTGTCTCAAAATGTTACCCAGAGCATTGGGCTTGGGGTAATTATGTAATAGTTCATTTATACAATAAACATTTATTGAACATCTACTACATGCCAGACACCATTTTGAATGCTAGGATTTTAATACTAAGCAAAACAGGAGAAAAGTTTCTTCCATCATGACGCTTATATTTTACAACATAGAAATAAATGATTTCAGTGTGTAATGCATTAGATGTCCTTTGGAGAAGGAAAATAAAAATGATGAAAAAAGGTAGTCTTCGGTTCTATGAGTGTGTGTGTGTGTGTGTGTGTGTGTGTGTGAGACAGAAAACTTGAGGGCAGAAATGATTTAAAGAGAAAGACATTATTTGGTCTTTTTGACTTTTAATGGTGACTTGTGTAAATGGGACTAAAAACTGTAATGAATTAGCCTAATGATCTTAAAGAAATAATGGTATTGAACCTGAGAATTTCTTTTTTTTCTTCTGTCTCTGCCTCCCAAGTGCTGGGGTTACAGGAGTCAGCCACCATGCCCAGCACTGTGGTATGTGGTACTGGTTGCTGCTGGGGTGAGTCTCCACACCCAGTATGGTATGTGGTTACCAGGGAATCAAACCCAGGCCCTTGCGCTTGCAAGACAGGCACTGGAACCACTGAGCTAACTCCCCAGCCTGAGCCTGAGAATTTATGAGATCCAGGATTCAAAGAAAGCACACTCATTTGCTTCCTTTGGTCATGCAAAACCAAGTGGTGAGTGTGTTCATATCATCCCAAACTAATTTTAAAAAGTCATTTTGGGTAATGAATTAGGGAACGAGGCTGAGGAGGAGAAGAAATCTTCATTCTCTGGGGCCTTGCAGCTGTTCCATGTTTTACAGGAAAGAACTCTAGGTCTGATTTTCCATAAGCAATCAAAGTGTAATATAGGTGGGCAAAAATTAATTTCCTGGGCTTGGTTTTGGCCAGGACTTTGGAATTAACACTTCCTCTCTTGAAAAAAATTGCCAGGGGATCTTTAATAATCATAGGAACACGTGGCCTTGTATTTACAACTCCAATGTAGAGTCAGCAGACAGCAGTGATGATTGGCATCTGAATTCCACTTCTGGCTTACGTGTCCTCTGTGCTCCCAGCAGCACCTGCGTGTCTCTGGGGAGAGTGCCTTTGCCTAAGGACTGCCATGACTTCGTTCTGCTAAATACTGCAGGATCAGATCAAGTGATGCTTGAGGGCAGCTGGAGCCCAGGAATGGAAAAAAAAATCAGGTCAAGACATTCATGCTGAGGGAATGGTCCTTGTTAGGGAGGTAAATACATCGGTATAAGTATCACAAGAATAACTAAAGACAGTGAGCATTGGATTAAGAATCCAAGACTTTTTTTTAAATCTCTGCATCTACCAAACCATCCATCAAATCCATCACTCCTTAGAGCCTCTAAATCCAAATGCACCTAAAATAAATTGCAAATGAGTTACCCAACATAAAAGGTCCACACCTAATTGAGTGCATAGTGGTGTCTAAATTTAGAACTTTAAAATCTGTTTTCAATTCTGCCTCCGTGTGCTCAGCCATTCTGGTCACCTCGCTGTTCCTCAAATCACCAAATTCACCTGAAAGCAGGGCCTGTGCACTTAATTTTCCCACTTCCTGGAAGTCTACTCTCATAGAGGTTAAGATGGTTAATTTTTTCCAGTTATTCACATCCTACTTTCTCAGAGGCTCAGACTCATCTTCAATCCAACATTGCCCCTTTCCCATTAATTTTATTCTCTTGTAGCACTCCTTTTATTAACTGTATGGCATTTATCACTTTCTAGAAAATGTTCATTTATGTAATTGTTCACATGTTTAATGTACATTTACAACACTTCTCTATACCCCATAGGTCAAAGGTTCCCTAAGCAAAGGATCCATTTATATTTTTTCATCACTCATGCCCAACTAACAAAGCGCAAAGTCTTCATGAATACGGAGAAATGAAGAATGGACTCTGATTTCCCTGGACTATTGAAGCTGTGGAATACAGGGCCACATCTGTAGTTAGGATACTGCTTAGCTCCAAGTAATACTGGGAACCTTGGGAGGGGCTCTAGTGTTTCTCTCCATCTGCCTCCACCTCCCACCTCTTCTAGTAAGCATCTTCCCCTAGGAGCACTGTTCGTGATTACAATGAATTTAATTGCATGTAGAGGAAGAGTATGGAATAAAGATGATAATCTAGAATGAATCAAACACTTAAACACAGTGCTACCTCCTACCAAGTCCTTAATATCTCCTCTTTTTTCTCTACTTAGCTATGGTGACTCATGTTATAAACATTAAACAAAATATGGAATAGTAAAGTACAATATTATCAATAAGATTGAAAGCTTTCAAAATAATAATGCATTCCTAATAATGGGTTTGCAAATGTCATATGTTTCCCATGACAATATGGGAAAGTCAGGAAAAGCCAAAGAAAGAGAGAGGCTGACATTGTCTACACAACTGAAGGGTTAGTGGAGCATTGGGTAATGGGGATGTGTGGTAGGAGCTGTCATGAAATCTAAGGCAAGAATGTGAAAGATCATATGACAAGAAACATGGCATGCACAGAGCAGTCTGGGGAAGGAGGGTCTGTGCTTTGTATGGATTGTATAGAATCATTGCCTTAAAAACAAAATGAATCTTCCTAGTTGAGGCATACACTTTTCAATTTATCAGCATAATGTCAACCACCTTTTCACAGATTTCCATTCCTTACCATGCCCTGAGGTCAATTCAGATCACAGCTGCATGGTCTAGAAGTGATGCTGCAACAACAAAGCTAGAAATAAAGTCTTAAAATCTAGAATCTTTCAAAGCTGGGATGTTAAGGTAGAAAGGCTGTCTTATTCTTTTGCATTGCTGAGACAAAAATACTTGGCACTCAAAATTAAAGGGATAAAGTTTTATTGTAGTTCAGAGTTTGTAGAGGTTTCACTTCATAGTTGGATGTTTCCAGTGCAAGGTGAAGGCTAGAAAGGCACCACAAAGGAGAAAAAGTCCATAGTGAGAAGAAGTCAGGAAGGCAGCAAGCAACAGGACAGCAGACCTCTTTCTGTTCCTTATATTCTATCTAGCCTACACTCCCATAGGGCAGGTAGCACTCATACCCAGGTGGGCCTTCCCATTACTGACACTCATAACTTTGCCAGATCAATAACTGGACTAATTTAGTAATCACATACCCTCCATCACACACTCTTGATCCAGCCACTGAAAAGCCTCACCTAGGAGCACATGAGACTTTTGGGGGGACATCTAGATGCAAGCCATGACAGAAGGACAATCAAAATTGGCCAAATACAACAGTCACTCTTTCCATTAATGAGGTTTTTGGAGCAGTGCTTTTTTTTAGTAGTTGGTTTTGAATTTCTAGATTTATCTCTGCTCTAAGTGTAATATATAAGCCTACATCCTTCCTCTTAAAAAGGTGCAAAATGTCAGGTTTGTGCTAACAGATTTAAGGTGAAGTTGAATTTTGCAGGAAATAGGAAGAAGGACAAGAATTCCTTTTGACTTTACCTGGTTTAGCCCTTGAATAACTTCTTCAGAAAAGTGATCTTTCACATGCTTGCTTCTTCACCGAGAGTACATCCAAGAAACAAAGCTCATCATACAGGGGAAAATTATAGTGGTAATTTAATGTGAGTCATAGACTGCTAGGCATGAGAAGAAATGAAAATTAGCTAGGGCCAGTGGAAGTAAGCCTAGGAACTGGCTCCACCTATGTGATTGGGGGAGGAGCAGTGTGACCTGAGGATGGGAGATGGGAAGGCTTTGGAACCACAGTAGATCTGTGGGCAGGCTTGCAGATGGACAAAGGTGTGGCAGGTTACAGGCTCTTGTGGACATATGTCTGAAGCAGATGGAAGTGGAAGGACATTTCCAGTGTCCTAGTCTCTGGTCAATAGCCTCCACAAACCTTGAGCTGAGATCATACCTCAGTGGCACAGTCAATGCTAGTTTAACAATGCTAAGGCCTCGGATTTGATCCCCAGCACTAAACACACACACACACACACACACACACACACACACACACACACACACACACACACACACAAATAAACCATGTTGAACCATTGACTTATAGGAAGGAGAAGCTAGTTGGTACTAGAGACACTAGGAGGTCATTGTGACTTGCTGGGATTAGGTTCCTACAATGCAGTATAGCAACAGGAAATGAGTAGAAGAGATACAGATCTCTCTGCAGTACAGAAAGATATCACAAGGGCTTGATTTCTTAAGGCTTTTTCAGTCCAGATTTGAGGCCCATCGCCCTACACTGTGGTCACTCTCTCATTTGTTTACTTGTTTTCTTTTATAAGGTACTTTTTATGAGTATAATGTCAGCATGACATTACCATCTCCCCTTAAAAGGTTCCTTTTCACATAAGTGAACTTATTCAAGGCCATTTTACCTACATAGGTGGCTTCTTTCAATACCAATTTAAACTTATTTTCATAAATATATATGAGTTTGAAACCAGGGAAGAAAAGAAAAGAGAAGCAAGTGGAGTACTAACACAAACCAGAAATCCATTACAACCTACTTTGAAAATACTGTAGGTAATTAAAGACTCTTAAAGGCAACTACAGTATTATTTACTTGACAGTGGAACTCTTACAGGCTATTATGTAAATACACATTGAGCACATTTTAAAAGTGCATGCTATTTACTATTCATAAGTGTTGTTAATATGTATTTCATTTAACCCTAAGGAGCTATTTCAGTCTCTTGTGTGATTTTACATTTATGAATGTTTTTATAAAATGCATATTATTTACCCAATAGGCAGCACTGCTATAAGAAGTACTAGATCTGATTGCCAATTTTACTTCCCACGCGTTTCCATGCAATTGTTCCTTAGGTCTGCTGTGTGGCTGGGCATCCCTAAATAGCCCTCCCTTTCCTGCAAGTCAAGACCTTTGAAATGTTCAAGTGAAAGAATTTTCTAGTTGCTTTGCTAGCTGGGAATTTTAGTAGCACATCTAAAGAGCCAACGATATGTCTCATCCTAGAAGATAAGATAAAAATTTCAGTTCTAAATAAGTCAGTCAAAGAAATATATGTGTATAATCAGCTTGTTTACTCTATGAACCAAAGTCAGCACTCACAAAGATAAGCAAGCTCTAGAGTGGGATACTAAAAAGTAAACTTTCCTTCCTTCCTTCTGTCCTTCTTTCCTTCCTTCTGTATGAGGATAGAATCTTTTCTGCCCCAGTTACTTGCAATAAGACACCAATATGCCCCCCCATACACACCATATGCAGAATTTACAAAAGGAATAACGATTCCCTGCCAATACACACACCATATGCAGAATTTACAAATGGAATCTGTTCCATGACTTCTGTACCCCCTCAGTCAGATCAAAGACATAAGCTGGAATCAAAAAAAAAGTTAAAGAGAACAAACTAGTGAAAAGAGTTCTTTAGATAGAATCTCTCTAGGCTGAACATTCCCACTCCTTATGAAGTGCCACTTTTCAACACAAAGCTCGAGGGACAAACTGAAAGCTGAAAACTTGCCCTTATATGAGGAGCAGAGCCTTTGCACTGTCTTTCTGACAAATAGAGCTAACACAGATTTGAGGACTGAGGTCATATTCTCCCCCAGGTAGTCCGGACACAAGAGGAAGGCCACTAAGCTGCTCTTGTGCTGGTCCAGGAGGTTGGCCATGTGGTGTCCACTGTCCTGGAGTTCATGAGAATAATACTAGACCTTATGACTTGACACAACTGTGCTGCTGAGACAAAGGTTGTAAAGTTGTCTTGAGATGGTCAAACCAGATGTTTTGGGCTCAAGAGAGGAATCATAGCCCATTCTCAGAACTACAGATGCTTCTGGCCAAGGTCAAGAATGAGATCCCTCGTGAAGAGAGCTGTGAAGGAAATCACAGCATGAGTCATCTTGAAGTAATAGATCCTCTTTCACTCAGTCAGATTTTCAGACCAGTGCAGGACTGAACTGAGGAAGAGGAGAATTTCAAAATGTCTGTATGTCTAAATATTTTATCTTAGGAATATTTAATGCCTAAGAATCATTGACCTGTACAAATTTTCACATAGGAACAGGGAAATGTTATCCTTGATGAAGTTTAAAGCCATGATAAAAACCAACTTGAAATGGCATTGTTACCAAAATCTAAGTAAGAACTTTCTCAGCACACTGATTATACTTCAGTACACATACCCAGTGTGACCTCAGAAATATAGCATTCATTTTGGGAAGAAAGAGTTGATAGAAAGTCTGTAACACCATGTTTCTCTTTACTAGAGACATTTAGCAAAAAATGATTTCCTAACCAGTGATTAATTTAAACCTGCTAGTAACCTGGCCACCGATATACATCATTTAACCAGCAGAAAGATAAAAGAGTACTCTCGTCTATGAAAGGCTCTTAGTAGGAGATGACAAGGCAACCCAAGTTCTTCTTTTTTTTTTTTTGAGACAAGGTCTCACTCTGTAGTTCAGGCTGGCCCTGAGCTCAGGCTGAAACTCACATCACAGCAGTCCTCCTGCCTCTGCTTCCTGAGTGCTGGGATTACAGGTGTGAGCCACCACACCTGGCACTGTGGTATGTGGTACTGATTGCTGTTTCACATGAGTCTCCACACTCAGAATTATAAATGCTTTCAGAGGATCAAACCAGGGCCCTTGTGCTTGCAAGACAGGGGCCAGAACCACTGAGCTAAATCCTGGAACCTAGCAACCTAAGTTCTTATTGTAAATAAACCTGGAACTTATGAATTGTAAGAAGCCTGAGTGGTGAGAGAATCATCACAGCAAGAAACAGAGATGCCTTATAACTGAACTGTCTCTTGTGAGGTAGGAAATGTCTTTCATAAATTGTGTAAACTCAAGCCCAGGCTAAAATACATTGTTCTTCATGTGAAACGAGATGAGCTTTGGTGAGCTGGGGTTTCTCTCAGATGTCTTTT